>BJCM01269297.1:0-27047 GCA_018326385.1 Flaveria bidentis
AGACTCGATTCAAAGTGTAACATGCATTGGCCACTACCTCGTTCCAGAATTGGATAGGCAGTTTCGAGTCTACTAGCATCGTCCTGGCAGTCTCTATCAAGCTTCTGTTCTTCCTTTCAGCAACCCCGTTCATCTGTGGAGTGTAGGCAGATGTGAACTGATGTACAATTCCCTTTTCTTTGCAGAATGCCTCCATCCACTAATTCTTGAACTTTATCTCGTTGTTTGAGCGTATCTGACGTACCTTTAACTTGTATGGAGATTCCAAAGTGGTTAGAAGTTGTTTGAACAAATCAAATTTTTTTGTGATTTGGATTTCAGAAACATCACCCAAAAGAATCTGGAGTAGTCATCGGTGACTACATAACAGTATAGATCCTCAGCAATACTCTTGGTGCTCAATGGACCGAACAGATCCATATGTAGAAGTTCAAGAGGCAATTCAATAGAGTTGACATTCTTTGCCTTGTGAGACTTCTTAGTCTGTTTTCCCTTCTTACACGCAACACAGAAATCCGGAAGTTGAAAGTTTTTGACATTAACTCTGTTTACCAAATCATTTTGAATGAGATGATTCATCTTCCTTAGATTTATGTGTCCCATCCTCCTATGCCAGAAGATGGAATCTTTCTCAGTTGCCTTTAACAAGAAGCATTGGACTTGTTTATCGGTTGTTGAGACCTTTGTTAGATCCAAGACATATAAATCATTGTATCTTGAAGCTGACATTAAGACCTGGTCTTCAGGAATGGTGTACTCCTTCTTCAACACCTAGCACTTCTTGTTGTCAAATACCACCTTGAAACCTTTGTCACAAATCTGGGATACATAAAGCAAGTTGTTTTGTAGTTGTTGAACGTAGTTGACCTTGTTAAACTTTGTAGATACATGTGTACCTAGTTTATGAGCTTAATGTAATATGTCTTTATTGTCTTACACATATGTAATAGAATGGGTACTTAATGAAATACAATGTGTGGTTATGCTTATAATGTTTATTATTTCATTGATTAGTATATTAAAGCTTATTGAATTGACTATATAGGTTTGTGGTTGTTTGAATAAATCTTAGTAATGTAATGATTATGAAATATATTCAAACTTAGTAATATGAAGTTCTCATGTGAATGGCCCATGCTAATGGACCATATGCATGAACAACTTCATGCGAATGACTCAGTCGCACGACTGAACTAGGAGACTGGATCAGTCGCATGATTGTAACATGAGATTGGCTCATGAGGACTATGAACAGGTAAACGAGACTGAGCTGGAATGGATGGATATAATGTGGGCCTTAGCAAGTGCTGTCCGGAGAGCTAAGAAGTTTGTCAAGAAAATGAGACAGATCTTGGTTGCTACTAAGGACACAACTTTCGGTTTTGACAAGTCCAAGGTTACCTGCTTCAAATGTGGGGAAAAGGGGCACTTTAAACGTGAATGCGTGAAGCCCAAAAAGACGGGAAATGGGAATCCTTTCTCATCCTTTAATCGTCAGGATAAACCCACAGGTAGTCCTTCTTCATCAAGAAAGGATCCTAAAGCCTTGGCTGCTCATGATGACGAAGGACAAGATTGGAGCTTTTGGTTTGTGTCTCCGGTAGAATCCAACATTGCTAGTGTCGAGGACTTAGATGATGACTCAGCAAGTGAGGGTGATATTGCAGTTGAGCTCGCGATGTCAAATATTGAAGAATTTGCAACTGTGGTTGATCACCTACCTGAAGAAGGGACAAGTTCAACAAGTTCAGAATCACCAGAACCAGAAACGTCAGACTCTGCTTTAATGGCTGATTCAACCACTCCCTCTCAGGTAAGTTCGACTTCTCAACTATTCAATAATCATATTTGTTCTGATTGTAATAAATTTAGGGAAAGCATTGACTTAATATTTTCTAGGTTATTAGATCATAATGATAGCTTAGTAAATGATTTACAACTATGCACTGAAGCTAGTAGATTTTTAAAACAAAATGAGCACAATTATAAAGAAAAGATAGAACTTTTGAACAAACAACTTAGGGAAATCAAAGTTGTAGCTTTTAATCAAGCTAATGACATTAAGTACTATCTGAACTCCCTAGAAGACACTAAGAAACAAAAGGCAGTTTTAGAAGTAGAAGTAAATTCCTTAAAACAAAAACTGCATAGTTGGACAAGTTCCTCTCACATTGTCCAACACTTAGTGAGAGAACGTAACAATAGGGAGGGGTTGGGTTATAAAGTGGTACCAATGCCACATGAGACCTTGATGAATACTAAAAGTAAACCAATAAACAATAACCCCATCAAGGATCATGTGGTGTCTACTCCTCTAGTAAGTGATCCAGATTCCACATGTAAACCTAATGAATCTGGCACTAAACTAAAGGAGGCCACTTCAAAATCACAAGGTAAAATGCCTTGTGTCAATCTGGACAAACAATTTGAAATGGTTAAAGTTAAGTCTGGGTCAACCAAGTCTAATTCTGAACCCAAAAAGACCAAACAAGTTAATCACCCTCATGCTTCATGTTTAAGTCCAAAGAAACAAAAAGGAAAAGATGTTAAAAATGTTCAAACAATTAATTTTGTTAAACCAGATAAAACATCAAAGCAAGAAACGTCAAAACCCAAACAAAACAATGTCACACACGTGTCCCACACTTCTCCATAGAAACATTTGAATCGTCAAGTTGAAAGCAGATCGTGCTACAACTGTGGAAAGTTTGGACACATTGTGTCTTATTGTCCTTATTATCAAACGCCAAAGAAGAAGGTTGAACTTTATGACACTAAAGAAAGCTCATCCAAAAGTAGATCCATGACTCCACCAAAAAGAGTCAGTGAACCTAAAGTTCAACCTATCAACCAGTCGTCTGTTTACCACAAACAGGCCTTACATAAGACTGGCATATGGAAAGAGAAATCTATCCATGAATCTGATAATGAGAACAAGAAGAACACAGATCTTCCCTCACCCTCTAAAGGTCAATGGGTGGAATTTATGATGTGTGATACCTCTTGGTCACCCAAGCCAGTTAAGGCTTGGGTCCCTAACCTCAACTAATGATTTCTATTGAATATGGAGGGTGTTCGCTATAGTGCTAAAACAAATACTTAGATCGTAGATAGCGGAGCATCTAGGCACATGACTGGAAACCGGGCACTCCTGTCAAACGTCAAACAAATTAAAGGAGGTCATGTTTCCTTTGCGGGAAATAAAGGAGGTTACATTACAGCTCAAGGGGAGATAAGGAACGAGAAAGTAAAGTTTGATAAGGTAAACTATGTTCAACAACTTCAAAACAATTTACTTTCCGTGTCCCAAATATGTGACAAAGGTTTTAAGGTAGTTTTTGATAACAAAAAGTGCTATGTCCCGAAAAAGGACTATGTGATCCCGGAGGACCAAGTATTAATGTCTGCCTCAAGATATAATGACCTTTTTGTCTTGGATCTATCAAAGGCCTCCACAACGGATCATCAAGTACAATGCTTCTTGTCAAAAGCTACCGAGAAGGATTCAATCTCATGGCATAGGAGAATAGGGCACATCAATCCACGGAAGATGAATCACTTGATCCAAAATGATCTTGTGCTGGAAGTAAACGTCAAAAACTTCCAACTCCTGGATTTTTGTGTCGCCTACAAGAAAGGCAAACATACGAAGAAGTCTCATAAGGAAAAGAAGGTTCATTCCATTGAACTGCCTCTTGAGCTTCTTCACATGGATTTGTTTGGTCTAGTCAGTACAAGAAGTAGTACTGCTATATAGTTACAGATGACTACTCAAGATTCTCTTAGGTGATGTTTCTAAAATCTAAATCAGAAACATTTGAGTCATTCAAAGAGTTAGTAACTACACTGGAGTCTCTCTACAAGCTGAAGGTAGGACAAGTCCGTTCAGATAATGGAACCGAGTTCAAGAATCAATGGATGGAGGCTTTCTGAAAAGAAAAGGGAATTGTGCATCAGTTCACGTCCACCTACACTCCTCCGATGAATGGCGTTGCTGAGATAAAGAATCGCATCTTAATAGAGACAGCACATACAATGCTAGCAGACTCGAAGCTGCCTATCCAATTTTGGAAGAGGCAGTTGCCAATGCGTGTTACACGTTAAATCGAGTTCTTGTAGTTAAATGTCATGGCAAGACTTGTTACGAGTTACTTCAATGACATAAACCAAATCTAGAGTATCTCGAACCGTTTGGCGCACCATGCACACTACTGAAGAAAAACCAGGAGGGGAAGTTCAGCGAGAAGGCTGAAGAAGGAATCTTTCTTGGATACAACATATCAAATAAGAGAGTCTACAACAACTCAACAGGTCAAGTAGAAGTGTGGTGTAATGTCGACGTTCAGAGATACACCACCCCTCCTGCTGGAAAAGGACCTGCTTTCTTTTTCGACAATGATGAATTCTTCAAGTCCTTCAGCATCCCTCTCTCCACCTTTGACGATGACTTGGCAATCAAAATTATGTTTGACGTCTTAAACACACCATCACAAGATGCCACATCATCTAGTTCACAAGGTGAATCGTCTAACTAGTCAGGGGGAGCACTCGAGGTAAGTGACTCCTCCTCTAATGATGAAGCTGTGGAGAATGACCAAAACAATGAGGAGGAACATGTTCCCATTCCTGCAAGTCCACAAGAATCTGACATTGATGCCTCTGTGTCATCGGAACCTCAAACTCCTACTGCCTCAGATACAGAACCAAACGTTCATAATCTTGGTTCTGAGGTAGTTGGTCCCACCACTCCTGGATCACGCCTAAATGTCTATCATCCTCTGGACAATGTCATTGGGGATGTCAGATCTGGAGTTCAGACTAGAAATCAGCTTTATTTAGCTGATTATGCCTCGGTATTGGAAAAGGATACCTTCACGATGGGGCTTACCGTTGTTTTGTGTACCAGTTTGAGCCAAAATACGTTAGTGAAGCCTTAAATGATGAGGAATGGGTAAGTGCCATGCAAGAAGAACTTCTTCAGTTCAAGAAGTTAGGTGTATGGACACTGGTTGATAGACCTAAAGGTGCTAAAGTTATTGGTACAAAATGGGTCTTGAAGTGTAAGAAAGATGATCAAGGTGTCATAATCAGGAATAAGGCTCGACTTGTAGTTCAAGGATTTCGACAAGTCGAGGGAATATATTACAATGAAGTATTTGCACCTGTGGCGAGAATGGAAGCCATCTGTATCTTCCTAGCCTATGCATCATACATGAAGAATAAAGTCTATCAACTGGATGTAAAGAGTGCATTTCTTCATGGTGAAATCCGGGAAACTATGTATGTCAGTCAACCTGAAGGATTTGAGGATCCATATCATCGGGACAGAGTTTACAACCTAGATAAGGCTCTCTACGGGCTTCATCAAGCCCCGAGAGCATGGTATGAGAAACTCTCAACTCACCTTGTGAAAGACAAATTTCGCAGAGGTGTAATTGACTGCACATTGTTCATAAAAGAAAAGGATGGGGATCTGCTGCTTGTTTAGATTTACGTTGATGACATAATCTTCGGCTCCAAGAATGAAGAATTATTTAAAGAATTTGAAGCAATAATGAAGGCAAAATTTGAAATGAGTGCCATGGGAGAGATGAAGTTCTTTCTTTGGTTACACTGGATCAAACACCAAAGGGGATATTCCTACATTAGACCAAGTATGTCGGGGACATTCTCAGTCGGTTTGATATGGAGAATGCTTCCGCAGCTAGGACTTCACTTGCTACAAACCATGATGTAGCACCCGACGAGAATGGTGATCTGGTTGATGCCACCATGTACCGAGGAATGATTGTATCCCTTATGTACCTCACTGCCTCAAGAGCTGATATCATGTACGCAACATGTCTATGTTCAAGATATCAGACAAAACGAAAAGTTAACCATCTTATCGGGGTCAAGAGGATATTTCGTTATCTGAAGGGTACACCTACACTTGAATTGTGGTATCCTCATGATGATGACTTTGAGCTTACCGTGTACAGTGATTCGGATTATGGCGGCTGCAAGATGAACTACAAATCTACCTCAGCAGGGTGTCAATTCTTTGGGAGACGATTAGTCACGTGGCAGTATAAGAAGCAGAGATCGGTTGCGTTGTCAACTTATGAAGCTGAATATGTTGCTACGACAAGCTGCTGTTCTCAAATCATCTGGATTCAACAACAGATGCGGGACTACGGTTTGCAATTTTCTAACACCTATATTTTCGTTGATAATTCTACTGCAATAGCCATTACTAAAAATCCTGTCCAACATCCTAAGACCAAACACATCGGCATAAAATATCACTTTATACGTGATTGCTTTGAAAAGAATCTAATCGATGTTGTTAAAATAAATACGGATTTTCAACGCGCTGACCTCTATACAAAAGCATTTGATAAACCACGTTTTCTATGCCTAGTCCACTATGTAAAGTCTATTTTTGATTTTATTTTTTTCTTTTACTTAGGTTATTTTATTTAATTAATGTTATTGTTGTTATTTCTTCACCTATTAAAATCCTAAAAACGCAATTCTTTTACGGTTTTAGAATTTTAGGGGGAGAATAAGGTTAAGTCAGTAACTAAAGAAAATAAGAGAGGAGGACAGGCTAGCTGATAGAAATGAGATCGGCTTAGTGAAAATGATTCAATGACTGTGGAAAATGATAGTACACAGGATCAAAGCATTTGGGATCTTATAAGATTAAACTGAATTAGATGCAAAATTCAAAGTATAAGTCTGAGAAGTCTGGGCAATATAAAATGAAAGATGATAGTACACTGGTTACTACTAAGGTAAAACAAAGAAAGTAGATCTAGAGGTTGTTAGACCACTACATGATGTGTCGGTAAATTCAACATAATAGATGATTAGACCTCATTGGTAAACTCAATTTAAACTAAACTGTTCAACTAAATATGGGTTCCCATCTTATCACTGGTTGACACAATCAGTTATTTCCAATAAAGGGTGACGAGCAAATAAACGCCACAAATGTGTGCGGATGACCACAAAAAGAGCAACACGAGAAAAAAATGAACAATAAATGCAATCAAGCTGATAACCTATGTTGTTGGTGCGTTATGTGCAAAAGAAAAAAATTATGTTCTAACAAGAAGATAGGTTGTGTGCCTCTTTGCTGTGCGATAGCACTGACCTGAAGATAAGCATAACCTAGATATTCTAGAGTTCATTGTTGTTTGCCGCCTCTCTACTGTGCGGTGGCACTGATCCGAGGCTTGGCTTCTCTTTGAAATCTCTGAGAATAGTTTCTTCTTGTCTAAATACCCGTAGACCGCTTAAAAATCTCCTGAGGAATGTTGATTACCATATAAGAGTGGGCTCCATAAATGTTGGTTGAAATAATAAAACCTAATATATCACCAATATGTGTCAAAAGTCTATGTATAGATTTAAGTGGATAATTATACTGACAATCAGTGTGACTACAATTCTTAAAATCCAAATCAATGTATACATCTTGTACTACTAGTATGATATCCTAAAATTGCTAAATGACTCTCGATGAAAACAAGAATCAAGCATCAAATGATTTTGGAAACATGTCCTAAATGAATGGATTACCTGTATGATTCCATAATGAATCGTTTCACTTATGGTTAAAATAACTTGAAGCTGCCTGTTCTAGAAATAAATTTGGTAGATTTCTATCTTAGGAGTTCCACTCCTCACAAAATCACAAAAACAGTTTGTTTTGTAGGTTAATTTTTGCTAGTTGAAATTTTTTAGTCATTTTAGTTGTATCTGTCGGACTATGGCATGAAATTCAATCTGAAATTTAATCACTTAAAAGGGTCACGTCTGAGGTGACCACACATGTTTTCAAATGTAAAATGAGTCACATCTGAGGTGACAAATTGTTTTAAAAGGATCATGTCTGAGGTGATCAAAAGTTTTCAAAGTTAAAAGGATCATGTCTGAGATGATCGAATACTCAAAACGTTTAATCAGTAAGTTAATTGGTGTAAAATGTCAAATGGTCATAAAGTCAAAATCATGAGTATGATCCATTCGCACGACTAGACCATGAGTATGGACCAACCGTATGAATGGATCATACTTATGCCCTAGACAACCGAATGGAGCATGAGTATGAACCATTCACCTGAATGGCTTACAAGATTGAGCCAGTCGCCCGACTGGAGCTGTGCGAATGAGTTAGTCGCCCGACTGAAACCCAGTCGGCCGATTGAATGTGATCGACTGAACCAATCGCACGACTGAGGTCCAATCACCCGAATGAACAGAGCGAATGTGTCCAGTCGCCCGATTGAAATCAGATTCAGTATAAATAGGTACATAGTAGATTGCATAAACTCATCACCCCCAATCGCCCTAAAATCGCATAAACTACCGTTACTCTGCCAAAATTTCTTCAAACCAAATTTGCCTACTTATTTCGATATTCTGACGTTCTTTGGTGATTATGCAGGTATAATGCAGTGTAATCTTGCAAAAATTCCATCGATTTGACTCCAAAATCAAGAAATTTGGCCCTAACTAGACCCGAGACTGAAATTGGATAAATAACCTAACTAAACTAAGTAAAATGTTGAAATCAAAGTTATTAGGTGCTAAGTTAAGTGATTGTGAGTCTAATGAACCAAAACACGACATCTAATTTTAAGATTTGGTCCAAATTCGAGTTTCAGTTGAACGAACAATGGGTCATGCGACTGGACACCCGGATGAACTACAATCGCACGACTGAGCTGGACGAATGACTCAATCGGCCGAATGAGTGATACGAATGAGCTCAGTCGGCCGACTGAACCAATCATAGGCTCAGTCACCCGATTGAACTCAGTCGCATGTTCAGTCACCCGACTGTATTCAGTCACATATTAGGTTAACCGAATGAACTTAGTCGCATGGTTCAATCGCATGATTGAACCAGACTTAGTTCAACCAAGTTAATTTGAACTGATTTTTGTTGTGTGGTGATCTAATGTCTAAGTGTCTTGTATTACAGATCTATGGCTGATCGGTGGTCTATCAATCCCAAGCACAACATTTGTGCCCATTTGGATGCCACAACTCGGAATGGTGCTGAGTTTGCTGGGATCATTGCATTCCTAAAGAGATCCCGTATCCATAGAGCTATATCCACACCGTGCACTCCTTATAAGTCTATACAGCAGGCCTTCTGGGAGGGGGCATTAGTTGATCGTTCACATGAGCCCTACAACATCCATAGTACTATTTTTGGTCAGGCTATCAAGGTTACTGCTGATGATATACGACGAGTACTCGCTCTGGGTGACGATGCTGATCACCCGACCAGGCTACACCCTCTGACAGTGAGAGGGTTCTACCTCAGGATGAAGTATGCTAGGGATATAAATGCAGGTGTGCTGAACAAGAGCAACCTATGTCCCCAGTACAAGTACTTAGCACATGTTATACTTAAGTGCTTAGCTTCGAGGAGGGGTGGCTTTGATGATCTTTCAAACCAGATTCAGAATGCCTATGTGGCACTGCCACTAAACCACCCCTTTAGCTTCTCGAGCATGATATTCTCATACCTTATTGAGAATTTGGAGGCTAAAGGCAAAGAGGGTTTCTACATGTACCCGAGGTTTCTCCAGATGATTATTGATGAGAAGCTGCCTTCTCTGCCTAAGGAGAGCCAGGATGCGGTGACACTCAAGGTGATGGATGACACGACCTTGGGCCGCATGAAGGTCTACAAGGGGAAGCAAGTCAAGCGCCCTATGTAGAGACTCTTCGGGTATCTCGCCCAGGCTGATTACATGACGTCGGCTAGGCGAAAGTGGCGCCATGAGGAGAGTGACTCAGATGTTGAGCAAATTTCTCTTCCATCTGATGACTCCGACGATGACGGTGACACCTGCGGAGACTCTGGGCCCGCTTCTATGAGGGGCCCCTCTACCCATGTTACACTTTCACCCCTTACTCATATAGATGCCACCACTGCCAACTTTCACCAGGATTTTTTCCCTCCTGATGAGGAGGAGGAGAGTGATAAGGAGCCTCTGACGAGGACTGTGGGCAATAGGGTGGTTGCCACAGAGAGAGGTTTGCGGGCGGTTGATGGACGCCCAGGGGAGTCCGGGGATGCTGCTGCTAATTCAGTTCCCTCATATGCCCCGGACCTGCCCAGTAGCCAAGGGGGAGCCTTAGTGTCTAGAGGCACAAGGAAGAAGATGATGGCTCACCCCAATGGCAAGAAGGGGAAGCGACTGAAGTTTACCTTGACCTCATCTACCACCACAGCCACTATCTCAGCCACACCTACCACCACCACTGCTACCACACCACCTACCACAACCACTACAACCATACACATCACTACCACACCCACTCCACCACTTACCCACATCCCATCTACTACCATTATAGCTCATCCACCGCCACCCACATCTATACCACCGCCAATATTCTCCACTGCTACCACCACCACCACTAGCCACCTAGCCGACCCATCATCCCACCTTACATTTCACACAGGTTCATCTCTACCCCTTATTGGGGTAGAGGAACAGCTGTCAGCACTCAACCGTATGGTGCTGAAATTGTTAGCTGCTGGTGAGGAGAAGTCTGCCCATCTATGTCAGCTTGTGGAGCTAAATGCTACCCAAGCACAACAGATCTCACAGCAAGCTGAGTAAATAGCCTAACTCTAGGAGCAAAACGTCCACTCATCAAAGAGGATGGAGGATTTGGAGGCATCAAACAAGACTTCATGCTCAAGCTCAAGGGCTCAAAGGATTAGCCACTCAAGATAAGAGAAGGAGATGATGATGATGATGATGATGATGATGATGGTGAAGATGATGATAGTGATGATGATGAGGCTAGTGAGAATGAAGAGACAAGGGAGAGGCAGAACAATGATGATGATGAAGAAGGAGATGCAGCTGCATCTACATCAACTCAAGGTCAAGAGAGACGTACAAAGAGAACTCAAGACCAAGGAGCCTCATCTTCTGCCCCTCCTACTGACGCGCAGGCTATTCAGGGAAAAGTAATGTTCAGATATTTATGTACTTTAAAAACTTTGTAATTGACTCTTGGATTAATGTAATGTAATTAATGTTTATGTCTATAATTGATGTTTACTGTTTTCATTATTGACTAATGGTTGATGTGTTATATGTTTTAAATCAAGCAGATCCAAATTTTCAAGGAGATGAATACGACGTTGCTCCCCTTCAGCAGATCAAGACTCAACTAACAATGATTCTTGATCTGCAAGGGATAGTCAGGAGATCTGTGAGTTACACTCCTGAAGAAGGAGAAATAATTCATGATCTCACTGATGAGCAATTGGTCGAAATGTTCCGATTGAATCCTAACGAGATCGTGAAGGACGCTCCTATAGTAAACGTGGAAAGTGACAATGAGCTAAATGACATAGACGAGATAGAGATTAAGGATGTCACGTCCCAACATTATCCAGAGTATACTAACAACTATGGAAATATAGTTCCAAATCTAGGAGACACACTTGTCAGTGATACATTCGAATCTCTGGATAAAATGGAGCAGGAGTCGGAGAAGAACAAAGAGCAAGCCCAAGCCTCAGACGCTGATGTCAACATCAGAAAGGCTGAATGGGCAGCATGTTTTGCAGAACTCAGAGCCCAGTGCAGTGCTCCAAAGTCAAGTGTCTACACCAAACTCTATAAAGTGAAGAAGCATCACAAGGTGTCAGGCAAAACTATAACGTGGGCCTATTTTGAAGATCTTAAAGTTTATGCTGTTAAAAAAGAGAAGGGGATCGAGTACTTCAGATTCCCACACGATCTGAAGACTCTTCCGGGATTTGAGCTTAACCAGTTAGCAAAATTGAAATTGTTATATGTTGACCCTCGTAAGATGTCAGGCTGGTTTGAAGCTGCTTTAAAGGGAGAGTACCACACCAGGTGGGTCAACTTCAAACCTCAACAACCAACGAGGTATATCAGGAGATCTGAAGTTGATGCCATTATTGGAAAACCAAAAATAGTGTTGAAGTGGAGTCCTCCGCGCACGATGTCTAGAATCCTTCTACGAGAAATGCCATAGGACTTCACTTCACACTTCAAGTGGTGGTACTACGATTGGAGAACAGGTGAAGCGGTCATAGTGTTGAACATAAATGGTAATCTGGAAACTATTAGGGTGTTTGACCCCATGTGGCTTACTAACTTGTTGACTGATGATCTTTACACCTTATACAAGTGGCCACTGTTCTATGACGCGCAAGATATTGTACAAGCCCTCCAATTCAAAAACATGATTAAACTCTGCCTTGTATTTGAAATACATGCAGGAGTTACAAGAGAGGAGAAGTACAAGAAATATGAGGAGCTTATGAAGAATGTAAGAAAATATATTAAACTAGGTCCAAGGGGGAGTTTGTAGATACATGTGTACCTAGTTATGAGCTTAATGTAAAATGTCTTTATTGTCTTATACATATGTAATAGAATGGGTACTTAATGAAATACAATGTGTGGTTGTGCTTATAATGTTTATTATTTCATTGATTAGTAGGTTAACGCTTATTGAATTGACTATATAGGTTTGTGGTTGTTTGAATTAATCTTAGTAATGTAATGATTATGAAATATATTCAAACTTAGTAATATGAAGTTCTCATGCGAATGGCCCGTGCTAATGGACCATACGCATGAACAACTTCATGCGAATGACTTAGTCGCACGACTGAACTAGGAGACTAGATCAGTCTCATGATTGTAACATGAGATTGGCTCAGTCGCACGACTGAACACTCAGACGTGCGAATGGATCAACCGCATGGCTCAATCGCACGACTGAACCATGCTAATGGTTAAGTCGCACGAATGAGAAACCCTAACCTATAAATACCACTTAAATCATGGAAAATTGTAACACTTCGAATACATACGTACCCTAGCCGTCTAGAGACCTCTAAGAACCTGTTCCAAGTTCATAGATCGCACTAGATCAATTACCAATCGTTCTTAACGTTTAGATTCAATCCACAATTGTTTCTATGTGCGTTCTCACTGACTGGATCGCCAATCAAATAGGATTCCGCACTATTTGATTCGGTATAGACGTATATCAGTTAGTACATTGTCCAGTACACGATCCTAACATTCTGAATAACCTGAATGTACATTTAATGACTATTAACATTTAATATTAACTCTTGAGTTATACAGGTTCGTGTTCGCGTCTTGGTTTCATACCAAATATCCCAATCCACCAACGCACACTCAAGCACATATAAACGATCATTTTCACAATTATGCACAACCAAACACATATGTTACCATTTATCATGCATCTATGTGTGTGTGTATTATGCATAACACACACATGAAATATATAAATATATATAAATAAACAATACTCATATATGATATTCATGATAACTGACACCCACATGAATCAACACCTAAAAGACATTAACCAATACATACATATGTACAACATAAATGCACACAAATCTGTCATATGTCCACACATACACCACAATTTACACCTCCACAACCGACCTATATATGCCCACACCCTATGCACGTGCGTAACATAACACCATGGAACCCTCAACCGATCATCACACCACCGAACACCCCAACATCACACCACGAACACCCACCATCGCCCCTTTTACTGAGAGTCCTATGTACACCCATCTCAAACACACAACCACCACACCCCAAATATGCCCTCGATCCACCTAGGATGAACTCTAGTCCTATATCACGACCCAAACCTTAAGCATTCACTCTCCCCAACCCGACTGAAACCCATGCTTCACCTACACACCAACACCTATATACAAATTACATACACACACTAGAATGGATCATCCCTACACACATACATCAATTTACTCGAACTACTAGAAAAAAATGAATTTGCTACGCGTTTTTCCATCGGAAATACGTAAGAAAACTGAATTTGCTACACATTTGCGACAAAAATAGTTTGTCTGAAAAATGCTCGTGGAAAAAAGTTTACGACGCACTTGCGAAGCAATATACAACATATTAGTGACAAAAAAGGGAGTAGGAAGTTGCTACATATTTCCTACGCACTATCCTAATTACCTTAATTTAATCATTCTGAAATTAATATGAATTGCAACACATTTGCTACGCGATATTATTATTAATATGAAATACGTATTTTAAAAACAATGACGCATTATCTATGAAATGTCAAAATACGTCTTTTAAAATAACGACGCATTAGCTACGCACTGTCAAAATACATATTTTAAAACGACGACGCATTTGCTACACAATATGAAAATACGTGTATTAAAAGGACGGCGCAATTGCTACGCAATGTCAAAATACGTATTTTAAATAACGACACATTTTCTACGTAATGTTATTATTGTGATAAAATTACATATTTAAAAATAACAACACATTAGCTACACAATGTCAAGATACATATTTTTTAAAACGACACATTTGCTACAAGCTTTTATTTATTAGCAACACTTTTACTTCAATTATCAGGAACCCATATGGTAAATTTCTAAAGCATTTTCTACAAAATTATTTTTTATTAATATTTTTTAATAAAACAAAAAATCCATATTTTTCTGCTAAAAATATAAATTTTATTTACCAATCATGCTTTACAAATCATCTACACTTTCACTCACAAAATATATTTTTAAATAAAATATAACCAATGTTCAAGTATGTTTAAACTACAAAAGTAACATATTTAAAGAACAAAACGATTACTAGTTACTAGAATGTAGTGTTTATTATACATATCTTGCATTTGGTGCATTTGTTGTTGAGTTTATTGTGGTTGTAGTTCGGTTTGTTGTTGAAACTACTCCATTTCCTTCATCTCCTCTTCAAACTGGGTTTGCATTTGGGCTTGTAAAGTTTCAGCCTACAAGTTCATTAAACATGTATACTAATTAGTGAACAAACGGCATACAATAAAAACAACAATAATAACATCTACATACTCTTAGTTGTGTTTGTCGATACAACCTTGTCATCTCTTGCAAATAGTTATTCTACAATTCATCAAACATGTTTTAATGTACTAAATGTTGATACGATAAATATATGAAAAATGAAAAATATAACTTACATAAGCTTGTTTAGATAGGTCGGTACAAAATTTTATCTCCTTCAAGTTATTAATGTCAAGAGGATACCATCTATAAGAAGAAGTAACAATAAAAGAACCTTGGGAACTGTAAACACCATCGATCATTTTCTAATAGCATGATAGACACAAAAAAACTCACATATAATGGTGGAACAAAATCGTTTAAAAAATCAACTCTTGGTTTTATGCTTCGAACCTAGTTTATGCTTCGAACCTAGTTTATGCTTCTAACATAAATAGGATGGATCTAAGGTCAATTTTGGCAGCTAAGTACCATGAATGCACTACAAAAGACATTATGTTAGCTAGATAAGAAATTCCATCAATCCACCCAACTTCTTACTACTGTCAATGAAAGCTATACATACCAGTTTTAGAGTTTCTTAAATTTTAGTTTTTTGTAATGTTCACTTAAATGTCTTTTCGTTACATATGTTGTGTAGTTGGAAGTGTGAAAACTACGATTAGATGATTAATAAGGAAATATGCGTGAGCCTGAGCGAGACACTCCCTTCGGTTAAAAAAGCACCACCAATATCATCCTAAAAGTTATTTTCTCTTGATCTCTGTATTAAAGGTGAGTGAAAAACTAATGATTTGTAGGAAAAATACAAGAATACCAATAAAATACTTATCCTCTATAAGTAAAATTTTAGCAAATCTTTTTTTAATCATTAATATATTCATTGTGTATAGTATATTAAGTTAAAGTCAAGAAAAAAATAGATACTCTTACTGTGACAAGACTAAGCAAGCTTTTAGTTATGTATGAGCCCTCTTTCTCCTCAATCCAGTTGTTTCTGTTTTAGAACTTTCAGATCCTGCCAGGTCAATTAACGTGTTACAAAAAAAGTGAGGTAATTTGTTGGCACCGTGTGTGTGTGTGTGTGTGTATATATATATATATATGTATATGTATATATATATCTATATATATATATGTATATGTATATGTATATATACGTATATCTATACATATATGTGTATGTATATATATATAAAGGTGTATATACATGTATATATATATATATATAAACATATACATACATATATATATATACATATATATATATATATATATATGTGTGTGTGTGTGTGTGTGTGTGTTACACATGGACAGCTTTCAGTCATCCAGTGGATAAATACACAAACAAATCATTAGATTATTATTAAGAATGCCATGTCACAATGGTGCATGATCTGGACACTCTTTATTAATAGTTTCTATAAATCTAGAAAATGATGTTGAACACCATACACTTATCAGGGTATATATAGTACTGCTATGATTGTTTCATAAGTTCAAGTTATTTGATCCAATATGCTTATGCGCTGCAGACATAGAAAGAAAAACATAAAGTAACTGCTAATGAGCATGTAAAGGGTTGGGTAAAGAGTCAAAATGGATAATATTTTATATAAATAAAGGCGGCTTGAGTTGGGTTGAGCCAAAACACTTTTGTTCACATTCTATATTATTTCAATAATAATCTAACAAAGAAGTTTAAGAGATTTTGTGAATTGAAAATAACCTTATGGGTGGCCTGTTACTGATATATCCTTGATTGAATTGATTTTGTTTTTGCATAATGGTCTTTTGAACTTGTAAACTCATATTAGGCAAACGTTGTGAGTTCCCTATGAAGCCCATTTATACCAAGCCAAAAAATTACCTTCAAATCAAATTATAAGATAACATTAAAAAATATAACCATGATGAAAGACCAATAATACCTTAATTTAACCTAGAATGGCAGTCCATTGAGTTCATTAAGAAAACCCTAAAAATATAAGTAATCTACAACCCATAGTAAGTTTAATTCGGAAACCAAGAACCCAAAATGTAAAGAGATGGAAAAAGGCAATTACCTTAGACAAGTTATCAAATCTGCACACTGAAAATTTCCAACGAATGTAAACAAAGATGAAACGGTTGTGATTTTTTATGGAACTTCTTGCTCGGAATCAGGAACACCATCGAAGGTGAAGAATCGTTGTCGAAGATGGAGATATAAAGGCGGGACGTTGCAGGACCAATAATGTTGACAGAAGATAAGGGTTAAAGATTGGACATACATGTTGGATCGAATGAAGAAGAAAGTGGCCATGGCGGTATAGGGTTGGAGATAGAATGGAAAAGGGGATATATTGCAACCCAAAATGAAAACGGTTCGCAAATGCATTCTTTAGAACACTTAACAGATCAAATGGGGAACTAGAAAGACCAGTTTGTATGAGAGCTAAGAAATACAAGTAATAAAGAGACAAAACAAGAACAGAAACA
Source organism: Flaveria bidentis (assembly GCA_018326385.1). Taxonomy (NCBI): domain Eukaryota; kingdom Viridiplantae; phylum Streptophyta; class Magnoliopsida; order Asterales; family Asteraceae; genus Flaveria; species Flaveria bidentis. The sequence continues at coordinate 17,381 of BJCM01269297.1, forward strand.
ACACAAGTATTTTGGTTCTCAAGGATGATGTATATTTCTCTCTAGTTCCATACAAGTGTTTACAAAGCAATGATAATAAGATACAACGACAAGAGATACTTATACTACATCCTACAGCTGGCCATTCTTTGAAGGCTAGCTGGATACATGATCTAAACAACAACAAAATCAACTAGTAACTATGATATGTCCTAGCTCACATCATAATATATTACAAAAAGGATAGAAGTATATAAAGTAGAAAGTACAGACATAAGACCTCAAAGTACAGTTACCAAAAGCATGGACCTTTCAACAACTCATGTAAAGTTGGTGTCTAATCAGAGTTGCAGCGGAAAGGTGGTCCAGCATTATGGTAAAGGTACATCAGATAATAGCATGTGTTCAAAAGTATTTGCAAGAAATCTGTCTTCAAGTGTTGGCTTTGGAAGACTTTGTCTTTGAAGCTTTGGAAGACTTCATGTATGGCTTCAGAAGATATTGGTCTTGCCTTTAGAAGATTTCACACTCAGAATGTTTTTCTAAGGAAGAGTGTGAAACTTCTAAAGCATTATACTTTAGTACACTTGTGCATGCATTCAAGAGATACTTTGGATGTTTTGGGTTACAGTAGCCTTATATGAAACCTTACAAAATCCCCCTAGGCTGATGCTACCAAAACATTATAAGACTTCAGATATTAACAGTCCTCATCATGATAATGACCATCCTTTCTTCTTAAGATGATTAGGATCACTCAGACTCTCATAGTGTCTTCTCATATTAAAGAGATCATGCAGAGTAGATTGAATATGTCCTCCCATGTGTAGAAATCTTCAACACCTTGATCTCTAATGACATGACATCTTTCAGGATTTGTAGTGTTTGTCCAAGACAAGATGGTTCTTCCTGATGCTAGAGGAGCCACTTGGATTGGAGTTGACTGGGCTACCTCTTCATGCACTTCCTCAGGTTGATCTGACTCACCCTAAAGTATGGAGGTAGATGGTTTAGACTTCTTCTTCTTTTTTTGACTTTGGTCTAGAAGCCATCATCTTCCTCCTTTTTGAAGACTTTAACTGAGAAGACTGTTTTACAGCACCTTGTTGATCAGTCTTGTCTTTCTCAGTTGGGTGTTCCTCCCTTACATGTTCAAAAGGAGAGGGAGTTTGACCCAGTTGCGGATCAAAAGATGAAGCTTGTTGATGCTCAGCAGGAGGTTCAGGTTGTTATCTCAAATGGTTTAACCTTAACCTCCACTTCTTGAGGGACCTGACTTGGTGGGGAGTGTAAGTCAACTTGTTCTCCTCTTTGTATCTTCTGCTTGATCACCTTATATGCTCATCCATAGTAGATGGAGACATGGGGCCAAGTCTCCTTTCGGAGAATCCATATAGCTTCAAGAAGCTCATCATCCTCTCCCTATAAGCAGACTTCTTCATACTCTTCTAGATGATGACTCTTGACTTTGCAGCCTCTTCCCTCAATCTCTTCTTTGTGATTTTTCTTTCTTTGGTTACTTCAAGTTCAATCTGTTTTAGATACACAAACTCAATGTATTCAAAGGATAAGGGAAGAAATGCATCTGCCTGGTAGAGGCCTGTGGCACTCAGGTAATTAATCAATTTGATCATATCCGTTTCTTTGTCTACCTGAGGTTCTTGTGGAGCCACATTCTCTTGTATAGGACTTTCTTGAACGGGGGAGAGGGTAGGCACATGCTTGTAGAGTCTTTTCTGTCTTCTATCTTCTTTGATTTGAAGAAGTAATCTTGCATCCTCTGCCTCCTTTCTTTCCTTTGACAATTCCATGTCAGCCAGTTCATTTAATTTATCTAAGGGGAGGGAGATGATATTATCAATATCATAGTTCCTGGTTTGCAAGTAGCTTATCCTAACTTCCCTTAACTTATCATCCTGAGTGTTTGGCCTGGGGGAAGCCCTGATAGCAGCTTCCATGAATCTTGTAGACCTAGTAGAGGAACTTTCTCCCCTTAGCTTCCTCTTACTCTCTCTCTCTCTCTCTCTTTCTTAATCTCCTCAAAAGTCATTTTTCTTTTCCCTTTGTCACTCACAGACCTTTGTGACTCAGGGTGGAGAGAGATTTGGCCTTTATTGCTTGGTGTAGCTTCCAAGCTCTGGCTAGAGAGAGGTTGTGATGCACCCACCAGCAAGTGCTTCACTGAGAAAATGAATTGCTGAAGTAGTTGTGGATGTGATAGGGCTCTCAGGCTCTACCACTAGGCCTTCAATCAAGGTTTCCCCTTCGAAGCTAATCTTAGGGTTTGCCTTAACATCCAGTTGACCAATAGTATTACCTAATTACCAGTGTCTCCTTCTAAGTATGAACTCTTCAGTAATTCTGTCTTGTATCCTTTGAGCCAGCCTGTCAGCTTGTCTAGATTGGCATGGGTTGACAAGAGGCATGCTGATAAGGTCAAGACCTTCATAGTAGTTCTAAGTCTGAAAATTTAAGACTTCATGTTGCCCTTGAACTCTTTGAAGAATAAGGGCTCTTCTGTTTGCATCATACATCCACCCTATGATGTAATTAGAAGTTCCTTGGGGTGGAGATGATACAACCTTTGGTATTCCTTCCTCAAAAAGACTCTGAATGTAGGAGTCTACTGAGTCCACATCAATGTGAACTTGAAGAAGTTGTTGAGTATGGAAGGTTGCAAGTGAAGATGGTAAGTCCTCAATGTCCATGCTCTGTGAAGAACTCCCAGGTTTTGTGTCTGTGGTGACTTTCTCCCCCTTTTTGGTAGCATCACCCACTTGCATAGGTGAGCTAGAGGTTAGATCAACCACATTCATAGGTTCTTGTGTTCCTAGTTGAGCTCTTCTTAAAGGTCTCCTAGCTAGTTTTTCCTTAAGATAAGATATCTCAAGTTGTTGATCATTGACCCTATTTTGTAGGGTAGTCACCTGAGATTCAAGGTGACTAACCATGGAGACTAGATAGGTGCATGTTTGTGATAGTTTTTGCACTTTTAGTCTCAGATTCCCCTTATCTTCATCAGAAGAATCATTGGGGATAAGAGAATTGGACTAAAGTCTTTTCTCTCACCACCAGCATGAAGTTCTTGGTTGCTGGTTTTCCTCTCCTCAATGATAGCTTCAATTGAAGTGTCAATGGGATGAGTTGCCATGGTTGAGGTCTTAATGATGTAATCACTTGTTGAAGTGAGAGCCTCTTCCATATGGATATCCTGAACAGGTTCAAAAGTATCCACCTTAGTGATAGGTGACTGATGTGGGCTAGACATAGGTGATTCAGGAGCACTCATCTCTATTCAGGGGAGGAGAAGAGAGACTCATGGTACTCACTGAAGCCTAAATCTTCATCAGTATTATAGAAGTTAAGGTTAGGAATTGGTTGGTTTAGATTTAAAGGCTAGGATGGTAGTTGTCCCTTGAAGATTGACCATCTGAGTGTAGAGACTTAGAGTGAAGGCTTAAGGCTGTTGGGGTTGTGAGCTCATCAGTCTGAGCATGAGGAACCTCACGACTGATAGTTGAAGGGATGGGAGTGGTTTGCTCCTCAGGAGAAGTGGGAGCTCTAGTTTTCACTTCTTCCTGTATGGGTAGTGATATGGGGGCTTGCACAGACTGAATAGCTTGTGCAGGGGTTCATTTGGATCTTCTTTGGTAAGTGAGGGTGATTTGTGGTTGTTTTGATGGTTGAGATGTAGAAGGTGTGGGTTCAACACTGACTTGTGTTGCCAGGTTGTCACCTTGAGCAATGAGCCCTAACATTTCTAGGACCAGGGTTGTTTCTACCCCAGAGAAGCCAACAGTTGGCTTCTTTAAGATTTTAAAGATGTCAAGTTTCATCTATTCCAATTTAATAATATTATCTGTTTACCTCAACTATGAGCCCAGTTCACAGTTGAGAATATGTTGAACATATCTAGGAAACATGTAATATTCTAAGGAGTCTAAGTTAGCAAGCAGATTTGTATAGACAAATTGAGAATACATGAACTTGACCCCTAAACCATAATGCACTATGAAGGAGAGATCTTCAGGAATCTGGTCCTAACCCCCATGCTTGTTGGATAAGCTGTGGATGACCACATGTAGTAAGTATTTCCACTGGAATGAGACCTTCCCTTTCCTGAAGCTCTTTATAGAGATTTCCCCTTCATAGCCCATCTGCTGGAAGGACTGGTTAGCAACTTCTTTAGGAAAGGATAATTCACCTTCCTCATCATCATGCTGAAGATGAGTGTTTATGATGGCTGGAGTGATGAAGGTTGTCCTCCCCTGCACTGTAGCAGACATTGCTTTCTCCCCATCTAGAATAACCTCTTGACAGGTTTCCAAAAATCAAGCAGATGATCCTCATAAAGAGCAGGACCGATGGTAAGGGAGGTGGAATAGTTAGACATAGATAAAAATTGGCAAACCTCTTAGAAGTGTGGATCTTTCTCAGAGTTTAACAGGGCAACCTGATTGTGTTGATTGTGTAACTGCATGGAGAAATCAGGTTCATTTCTTCTGTTAAGTTTGACCATTTAGGAAAGCTTAATGGTGAAGGAAAGAAAAAACGAAGGCGGTTGCAGAGAGAATTTTGGAAATTTAGGTTTGGAGGAAAGATGAAGATGATACAAAGAGGGGGAAACTGTTAGGTTTATATGTGAAAAGGATTTAAGACAAAGTTAATGAAAGTGGATAAACTTTGTAATCCGGATGTTGGTCCAACCACTGAAAAAGAAGTTTGCTTTTTGCTCAAAAAGTAGTTTTCTTGGAAGTCGAAAAAGCTTCCGAAGGTAAATTGTCTTCGGAAGATTTAATGAAAAAGCTTCCGAAGACAAAATGACTTTGGAAGAATTTCCTGAATGTTTTGAAAATTTTCTTCAGAAGAGAATTCATACTTAAAAGTTTTATTCAGTTAAGAATAAAGCTTCTGAGAGTTAATTTTCTTCTGAAGAAAATTGTCCTGGAAAACATGTAAGTCCCTAAGAGAAAATTTTAAGCTTTGGAAGAGATTTCAATCATTTCTTCCGAAGGCAATTTACTTAGGCAGTTATTTGTTTTAAAGGCATAAGTTTCTTCTGAAGATAAAAAATTAATATCTTCCGAAGGATTTAAAACATCAAGATTTTCAAAAATCTAAGGAAAGTTCTTAAAAAAAGATTTTCATCCAGAGAAAACAAGAGCTTTATGAAGGTGATGAAATAGACATCTTAGGATACACAGATTTGAGAAATAATATGATTAAGTTTTAAGAAAAACTACTCAAAGTTAATCATCCAAATAGCTTATATAAGATACTTGAATCTTTGTTCATTAAAAGCTTTGGTGAACAGATCAGCATATTGTTTATTTGTGTTAACCTTGACTAGTTTGATTAATCTCTTTTCAAAGTTATCTCTAATTAAATGATACATGATATTGATGTGTTTTGTCCTTGAGAGAAGCATAGGATTTTTCGTGATTGAGATAGCACTATGTGGATGGGAGTCTCCTTGAAGTTTAATCCATAGTAAAGCATCTGATTTTGAATCCATTTCACTTGAGCACAGCAGCTTGCAGCAGCAATGTATTCAGCTTTAGTAGTTGATGCAGAGACACAAGACTGTTTCTTGCATTGGCATGAGAAAACCCTTCCACCAAGAAACTGACATCCCCTATATGTAGACTTTACAATCATATTGTAGCCACCATAATCACTATCTGTATATGCATACTGATTGAAGTCAGAGTTCTTGGGATACCAGAGGCCAAGTGTTGAGGCACCTTTGAGGTATCTTAGAATTCTCTTGGCAGTGATAAGATGTGACATCTTGGGGTTGGCTTGATATCTTGCACAAATACATGTGGCAAACATGATATCAGGCCTACTAGCTGTAAGATACATAAAAGACCCAATCATAGCCCGGTACAGGTGTTCATCCACATATTCCCCCTCAAGATCAGGCCCAAGGGAGTGGTTTCTTGCTATAGGTGTCTTAGCAATCTTACAATCAGACATGTTGAACCTTTTGAGTATGTCATGATCATACTTTGACTGACTTATGAAGATGCCATCTTCAACTTGCTTCACTTGAATTCCCAAAAAGAAATTGAGTTCCCCCATGGCATTTATTTCAAATCAGTCCTTCATCAGCTTCTCAAAGTCTTTGTAGAGCCTTGGATTAACCAAAGATGATGTCATCTACATATACTTGAACTAGCATCAAGTCATTTCCTTGTATTTTGATAAAGAGAGTTCCATCTATAGTACCCCTTCTGTATCCATGCTTGCAGAGATACTGAGATAGAGTCTCATACCACCTCCTTGGTGCTTGGTACAGCCCATAAAGAGCTTTATCAAGCTTGCAGACATAATCAGGATGATCAAGATCTGCAAAACTAGGTGGTTGCTTGACATACACCTCTTCTTCAATTACCCCATACAGAAAAGCACACTTGACATCAAGTTGATAGATCTTGAAGTTTTTGGATGCAACAAATTCCAAGAATATCCTAACAGCTTCTAGTCCCCGGCGCCCAGCTCCGCTGGAGAAGCCTCGCCTGATCTGATCGGTTGCCTTCGTTGTTGTGCTATCTGAGTACTAACATGAGGGAAAACATTCCTCCAAACAGGCTTCACACCTGAGCCTCGTTAGACTCAGCAGAAGTGTAAGTTCCTCTTCTCTTATTGTTGTTGACGGGAAAGCATCAGTATAGTCAATTCCTTCTTCTTGTTTGTACCCTTGAACAACTAGTCTACCTTTGTTTTTGATAACAAGTCCTCTATCATCCTTATTATTTCTAAATACCCATTTAGTTTGTATAGTAGTCTTCCCATGAGGAATAAGACATAGGTTCCAAACCTTCTGCCTTTTGAATTGAAGCAGCTCCTCTTGCATAGCTTTAACCCAACTTCCATCCTTCAGAGCCTCATCAATCTTCTTGGGCTCTATATGAGATAAGAAACAAGAGTGAAGAAAAATATTTGCTTCATGGGTTTGTCCTCTTGTTCTTACCCCTGTGTCAACATTTCCAATGATGTTTGTGGTGGGATGAGACTTCTGGATCCTTAGCTGAGGAATCACAGCAAGTTGATGAAAGAGATATAATTTAGAGAAATTTAGATCTCGCATTGATGTTTCTCCCACCACATCATCACACTAATCAAGAGAGACTTGATCCAAAGAGTGTGTGACATCATTGATCTTGTATTCTATGGAGTGATTATCAGCATCAAGAAATTCTTGATAACTATCACCACCACCATTTTCTTCTACATTTGAAGCTTCTTTATCTGGTTGTGGAGCCTCTGAACTGAAATTTGAAGGCATCTCAGATGTATAAGCTAAATTTGTCATTGTTGTGCTTATAGAAACATCATTTGCAGAGTTAGTTACAACTAGAGCTAAAGATGTGTAACTTGAAGGTCTTCTTAGCTCAAATATTGGATCAAGATCACCTGTAGGTAGTATGTATATAGATCCTCAAACATGCTCACAAGATTTGTTAAAACAGTTGGTAACTGAATCAAGATCAAACAGCCAATCAGGACCAGAACCTTTCACACTGGGAGTGTGCTCATTGAAAGTCACAATTGCTGACTTTTCAACTACTCTAGTTCTGAGATTGTATACACTATAAGCCTTAGCTTCAGAAAAGTATCCAATGAAGTGTCCATCATCTGATTTCTCAGCAAACTTGGCAATTTGATCTTTGGTATTCAAGATGGTGCAAGGACATCCAAATGACCTGAGAAAGCTAATGAAAGGTTTCCTCTTGTGCCAAAGTTCATAAGGAGTCTTACCATGAGTTTTAACCACAAAAAATATATTTTGAACATAGCAGGCAGTGTTGACTGCCTCTACCCAAAAGGTGATGGGTAGTTTAGAGTCAGACAGCATGGTTCTTACAGCTTCAATAAGTGTCTTGTTTCTCCTCTCAGCAACACCATTTCGCTAAGGAGTCCTCGGAACACTATATTGTCTTGTAATACCTTTTTCATCACAAAATGAATCAAGGATTTGATTCATGAATTCAGTTCCTTGATCACATCTTATGGTTTTGACCTTATGATCATATTGATTCTTAATCTTTAATATGAAAACCTTTAGAATCTCAGGAGCCTTATTCTTAGTTCTAAGGATGAAGACCCAAGTGAATCTTGTAAAGTCATATGTGATCACTAAACAGTAAGAGGTCCTTCCTAGACTCATTACACTAGTGGGGCCAAAGAGATCCATATGTAACAAGTGTAGGGGAGTAGTGATGGAGTTTCTTTCATTTGGTTTTTGAGATACCTTGTGTTGATTTCTTTTCAGGCATGCCACACAATGGTCATCACTTGTAAACTCTTTCTTTGGCATTCCAATTACCAAATCATTCTTAATAAGTTTTTTCATGTTTTTAAAGTTTACATGGCACATCCTTTTATTCCAAAGGAAAGACTCATCACTATTTGCTTTAGATAGAAAGCATGAAACTTCTCCTGAGTGAGATGTTTCTTGCAAATCCATCTTGTACATGTTCCCTCTCTTAGGGGCTCTGAGCAAAATATGCTCATGAGGAATAACCACCCCGGGCTTGTGAACAATGCACTCATACTTAGTAAAGAGCATGTTATGACTCTGATCAAAAAACTGGGATACACTCAAAAGATTATACCCAAGCTCACTGACAAAATTTACCTTCTCAATGCTGAGCTTACCATTTGTGAACTTGCCCCTTCCTATAATGTAACCTCCTACATCTCCTCCAAAAGCAACTGGTCCTCCATCAATTCTTTCAAACTTTCAGAGTACTGACCTATTGCCTGTCATGTGCCTGGAATAACCACTATTAATGATCCATACATTTTTGTTTGTCTTTAGCTGTTCCTTCACAAAAGAAATGGTTAGTTACATTTGGAATCCCAAGCCTCATTGGTCTTGGTCTTATGAAAATAATTTGAAGACAATGCAACAGTAATTGATCAATAGTCATGCTAGAGAGATCAATTACTGAAGAACTTTCAGCCACTTGGTCTTTCTTTGACTTCCACACCTCCTTTGGAAACTTAGACTTGACCTTCAATACTTTAGAAGTTTTGTTGACTTTGGAAGTTTTGATGACTGGGCCTTCTGAAGATCTTGCTTTCACTGCAGCAGGCTTCAGTACTTCAGAAGTATTCCTTCCTTCCGAGACAAAGGTTTTTTCCGAATGCAAGTTTCCACTTGTCTTATTCTCAAATTTCCACTTGTCTTCTTCTTTATTTTGGAGCTTCCGAAGGAAAGAGATTTTCCTTTCGAATCTTGCTTCTTCTTTTCCAGACTCCTAGAAAATTTTCTTTGTAATATGGAGAGTACTCTTTGGATTGTTTAACATCTTGTATTTTTGGTTAACTAAAAGTTAACTTTGTTAAATTCTTGTAGGGACCTTTGTTGGTATTTATGAAACTTATGGATTATCTATGTTTACTTCTTAGTTTTTGTTTTTGATTCTTGTAGAGAATTATGAAGAGGCTGAAGCAACGAAACACCCAAAGACCTTCTGCATGCATGCACATGAGTACTGAAGTAGAAGCTTCGGAAGTTCTCACACCAGCAACAAGAAATACTCTAAGTGTGAAATCTTCCGAAGCCAAGACCAATATCTTCCGAAGCCAAACATGAAGTCTTCCGAAGCTTCAGAGACAAAGTCTTCCGAAGCCTCAACCTATGAAGACAGATTTCTTCCGAAGACTTTTACAACAT
>BJCM01269298.1:0-18231 GCA_018326385.1 Flaveria bidentis
GCGTTGAAAATCCGTATTTATTTTAACAACATCGATCAAATGCTTTTCAAAACAATCACGTATAAAGTGATATTTAATTCCGATGTGTTTGGTTTTAGAATGTTGGACCGGATTTTTAGTTACGGCTATAGCAGAAGATTACCAACATAAATAGGAGTGTTAGAGAATTACAAACCGTGATCCTGCATTTGTTGTTGAATCCAGATGATCTGTGAACAGCAACTTGTAGCAGCAACATATTCAGCTTCACAGGTTGATAGAGCAACCAAGGTCTGCTTCTTACACTGCCAGGTGACTAATCTTCTCCCAAAAAATTGGCATCCCGCTGATGTTGACTTGTAGTTCATTTTTGCAACCGCCGTAATCCAAGTCACTATACGTTGTAACCTCGAAATCATCATCATGAGGATACCATAACCCGAGTGTTGGAGTACCCTTCAGATAATGAAATATCCTTTTAACGCAGATGAGATGGTTGACCTGGTTTCGCCTGATATCTGGAGCATAGACACATCGCGTACATGATATCCGGTCGTGAGGCGGTGAGGTACATGAGAGATCTGATCATTCCTCGGTACATGGTGGCATCAACCAGATCACCACTTTCGTCGGGTGCCACCATGTGGTTTGTAGCAAGTGAAGTCCCAGCTGCCGAAGCATTCTCCATATCGAACTGACTGAGAATATCGCCTACATACTTGGTTTGATGTAGGAAAATTCCCTTGGGTGTCTGATCCATATGTAACCCGAGAAAGAACTTCGTTTCTCCAATGGCACTCATCTCAAATTCTACCTTCATTACTGCTTCAAAATCTTTACATAATTCTTCGTTTTTGGACCCGAAGATTATGTCATCAACATAGATCTGTACAAGCATTAAGTCACCATCCTTTTCTTTGATAAACAATGTACAATCAATCACTCCTCTTCGAAACCCGTGTTTCACAAGATGAGTCGAGAGCTTCTCATACCATGCTCTAGGGGCTTGATGAAGCCAGTATAGAGCCTTGTCTAGCTTGTAAACTATGTCTCGATGATACAGATCCTCAAATCCCTCGGGTTGACTGACATACACTCTCTCTCGGATTTCACCATGAAGAAATGCACTCTTTACATCCAGTTGATAGACTTTGATCTTCATGTAAGAGGCATAGGCTAGGAAGATACGGATTGCTTCCATTCTTACCACTGGTGCAAAGACTTCATTCTAATCAATCCCTTCGACTTGTCGAAATCCTTGAACTACTATTTGAGCCTTGTTTCTGATAATGACCCCTTGGTCATCCTTTTTCCATTTCAAAACCCATTTAGTGCCAATGACCTTAGCACCTTTAGGTCTATCCACCAGAATCCACACTCCTAACTTCTTGAATTGAACAAGTTCTTCTTGCATGACACTCACCCAAGCCTCATCATTTAAGGCGCCACTTACATATTTTGGCTCAAAATGAGTCACAAAACATCGATAAGCACCGTCGTGAAGGTAGCCTTTTTCCATGACTGAGGCATAATCAGTTGAGTAGAGCTAATTTCTTGTCTATACTCCCGATTGTACATCCCCTATGACATTATCCAGAGGATGATAAACATTTAGTCGAGATCTAGGAGTGGTGGGTACAACTACCTCATTATCCAGATTGTAACACGCAGGTTCAGTATTTGAGGCAGTGGGAGTATGGGGTTCCGAAGAGTCAGAGGCATCCACATCTGATGCTTGTGTACTTGTAGTAGTAGGAACCTGTTCTTCCTGATCCATCTGAACGTTTTCCACTTCTTCATCGTCAGAAGAGGAGTCACTTACCTCTAGTGCTCCCCCTGAGTTACTAGAGGACTGACCTTGTGACCCGAATATTGTCGAGTCTATGGGCGGTGTGTTTAATACATCATACATCATCTTTGTTGAAAGCTCATCATCAGAAGGAGTGAGATTAATGTTGAAGGACTTAAAGAACCCATCATAATAGAAAAAGAAGGCAGGTCCTTTTCCTGCAGGGGGTGGTGAATCTCTGAACATCAACGTTGCACCACACTTCTACTTGACCAGATGAGTTGTTGTAAACCCTTTTATTTGGTATGTTGTATCCTAGAAAAATACCTTCTTCAGCCTTTTCACTGAACTTTCCTGACTGATGTTTCTTTAGCAGTGTACATGGTGTGCCAAACGGTTCAAGATACTCTAGATTAGGATTACGTCGTTGGAGCAACTCGTAACACGTTTTACCATGTCTTTTAACTACCAAGACTCAATTCAAAGTGTAACATGCATTTGCAACTGCCTCATTCCAGAATTGGATAGGCAGTTTCGAGTCTGCTAGCATCGTCCTGGCTGTCTCTATCAAGCTTCTGTTCTTCCGTTCAGTAACTCCGTTCATCTATGGAGTGTAGGCAAATGTGAACTGATTCCAATATGGTCACAAGTTGTTTGAACGAATCAAATGTTTCTGATTTGGATTTAAGAAACATTACCCAAGAGAATCTGGAATATTCATCAGTGACTACATAACAATACAGATCTCCAGCGATGCTCTTTGTGCTCATAGGACCAAACAGATCCATATGTAGAAGTTTGAGAGGCAATTCAATAGAGTTGACGTTCTTTGCCTTGTGAGACTTCTTGGTCTGTTTCCCTTTCTTACACACCATACATAAATCCAGAAGTTGAAAGTTTTTGACATTAACTCCATTGACCAAATCATTCTGAATGAGATGATTCATCTTCCTTGGATTTATGTGTCCCATTCTCCTATGCCAGGAGATGGATTCCTTCTCAGTTGCCTTTGACAAGAAGCATTGGACTTGATGATCAGTTATGGAGACCTTTGATAGATCCAAGACGTATAAGTCATTATACCTTGAAGCTGACATTAAAATTTGGTCCTCCAGAATGATGTACTCCTTCTTTAACACATAGCACTTCTTGTTGTCAAAAACAACCTTGAAACCTTTGTCACAAATCTATGATGCAGAAAGTAAGTTATTTTGTAGTTCTTGAACATAGTTGACCTTGTCAAACTTAACTTTCTCATTTCCCACTTCTCCCTATGCAGTGATGTAACCTCCTTTATTTCCAGCAAAGGAAACATGTCCTCCTTCCCGGTCATGTGTCTGGATGCTCCACTATCCACAATCCAAGTGTTTGTGATAGCACTATAACAAACACCCTACACATTCAAAGGAAACGATTAGTGAAGGTTTGAGACCCAAGCCTTAACTGGCTTGGGTAACCCAGAGGAATCACATATCATAAATTCAACCCACTGTCCATTTGAGGGCGAGGACATATCATTCTTCTTACTACTCTTAATATCAGACATTGGATTTGACTTTTCTTTCCATAAACCAGTTTTATGCAAGGCCTGTTTGTGATAAACAGACGACTAGTTTGTGGTTTGAACTTTAGTTTTATTATTTCTTTTAGGTGGAGTAATAGAACTCCTTTTAGAAGAAATCTATTTAGTATCATGAAGTTCAATTTTCTTTCGTGGTGTCTGATACTGAGGACAAGTAGAAGCAATGTGTCCTCTCTTTCCACAATTGTAGCACGATCGACCTTCAAGGTTGGGAAAGACGCCTATGTGAGGAAGTGTGTGAGACCGGTGTGACTTTGGGCTTGATGGGTTTTAACTCTTCTTGTTTAGATGTTTTAACTTCTTTAACAAAATTTACCTTTTGAACGGTTTTAACTCTTCTTGTTTATCACATCTTTTGCCTTTTGTTTGTTTAGACTATTACGTGGAGCATGTAGTTGGGTACTTTGTTTCGTCAGTTTATGTTCAGAACTAGACGTGGTGGAAACTGACTCTACCTTGACCTGTGCAAATTTTTCATCCAAATTAACAATAGGCAATTTACCCTTAGATTTCAAAGTGTCCTCCTTCAGTTTAGTGACAAATTCCACCGTTTGACAAGTGGAATCTGGATCACTAACTAGAGGAGTGGTCACCACATGATCCTTAATAGGATTGTTATTTACTGGTCGACATTTAGTATTTAGCAAGATATCATGTGATGGTGGAACCACTTTGTAACCTAATCCCTCCCCGTTATTTCGTTCTTTCACTAAGTTTTTAACTATGTGAGAATAACTAGTCCAACTATGCAGTTTTTGTTTTAATGAATTTACTTCAACTTCCAAAACTGTTTTTTCCTTTTTAGTTTCTTCAAGGGAGTTTAAATAGAACTTAATGTCATTTGCTTGGTTAAAAGCCACTACTTCGGTTTCCCTAAGTTGTTTATTTACCAGTTCTGTTTTCTCTTTATAACTATGCTCATTTAGTTTTAAAATGCGATTCGCTTCAGTGCACAGTTGCAAGTCTTTTACTAAGCTATCATTGTAATCTAATAACCTAGCAAATTTCAAATCTATGCTTTCCCTAAATTTATTACATTCAGAACAAGCATGATTGAGAAAAAGTTAGTCTGTGGAACTTACCTGAGAAGGTTCAGTTGAATCAGCCATCGTCGCAGAGTTTGACTGTTCAGGTGTTGGTGATTCTGAACATGTTGTGCTGAGACCTTCATCATTCCGGTGAGTGACCACAATAGCAGTATCTTCATGATTTGACATTACTAGCTCAATTGCTATATGACCTTCGCTTGTCGTGTCATCATCCAAAACTTCAACATTTGCGATGTTAGACTCACCCAAGGACACAAATTTGAAGGTCCAATCTGGTCCTTCATCACCTTGAGCAGTCAAGGCCTTTGTCTTTGTACTAGACGTGGCAGCTCCACCTGTTGGTTTGTCCTGACGGTTAATAGTCGAGAACGGGTTGTCGTTGCCTGTCTTCTTGGGCTTTACACACTCACGTTTAAAGTGCTCCTTCTCTCCACAATTGAAACATGTAACTTTGGACTTATCGAAACCAAAAGTAGTGTCTTTAGTGGCTATCAAATTTTGTCACATCTTCTTAACAAACTTTTTAGCTCTCCGCACCGCACTTGCCAATGCCCACATTATGTCTATTCTTTCAAGATTGTTCTCGTCTATCTGTTGGTAATCTTCATCTGCTAGATGGCAGTTACCAATCTTTCCTGCCATCAAACCGTCATACGAGTGGACAATAGCTGCCAATATATCCATATTTTCTTTAGCCACCTCCAAAGTGATATTTTCGAGATTCTCGGTCTTTAACTTGGTAGCATTAGCCTCAGGTGCAATATAATGGGTACTAGATGATCTAGACGTGTCAGACCCTGAAGCTATGGTTAGTGAAGGAGCAGATGAACTTGAAACAAATGCAGTCTGAAGGGGTGCTCCTAAACTGGCTGTTGTGGAAGAGGCGTTGTAAAGTGAAGGATTTTGGTCATATGTTCATTTCTGCGACCTGTATTTCATCCTAAGTTCCTCCTCTCTCAATTTCAGGATGAAGTTGTTTATATCTAATTTTCCCAATATACTGTTTTGTCTCAAATTAGATACAAACGAATCCCACTTCTCTAGTAAGCCATCCGCCAAGCTGGATACCTTGTCTTCCATTGACGTTGTAACACCATGAATATGCAGCTCACTCATGAGATGATAGAACCTGTCGATTACATCATCCAAACTTTCTTTACCCATTGAAGAGAAGTTGTCAAACTCCTTCTTTAAGGCTTTTGCCTTTAGAGCTTTTAACGAAGCATTTCCGTCATAGCATTTTTCCAAGGCTATCCAAAGTTTCTTTGCCTGTTTATTCTCAGAAAATTGATGGAATATATCCTTTGAAATAGACTGAGTTAACAGGACATAAACCTTCTTCTCCGCATTATATTTCGTCTTCTGGCTGTCAGTCATCCCTCCCAAGGTCAATTTCACCCCATCTACACCAACCGGCATGTCATATCCTGTTTCAATTGATTCCCAAAGGTTGGGATCAACTCCATTGAGGTAGATCTCGAAACGTTGCTTCCACTATGGGTAATCATCTAACGTAATAAGCTTAGGTGGTTTATTATGATTCCCAGTCTCATTCTCCAGAAGTAAGAAGTTCTGGATCCGTATGTCTCTACCTGCAGTGAACGCTGAGTATTGTTCTTCCATCTTGTTAACTTTAAACTTTTAAGATCAAGTACTTCACTTGTGCGAATAGACCACTCATGTGATTGAACTTATGTGAATGAGTCAATCGTGCGAATGAAAGGTGCGGATGAATTCAATCGTGTGATTGGATTCAGTCGTGCGTAAGGAGAGTACAGTTGGAGTCTATGCGAATGAAGCTGGTCAGTCGTACGAATGAACAAGGTGACTGAGTTCAATCGTGCGTATGGAAGGTGCGAATGGGGTTCAGTCGTGCGATTGAGTCAATTGTGCGACTAAAGGCTGCTGTTTTTGCAAAACGAAGGTTTTGAATACTTAGACGCAAAAGCACGAATTTCTCACGAACCCTAATTGCCGTATGCAGAAAAACATTAACTTTTTGACCTGGAGACCTTGAAAACACTGTTTGACACAAAAGATTGATTTTTTGAGTAAAAAATGCGATTTTTATATCAAAATCGATTGAATCACACACAAATCAAGAGCCAAAGCTCTGATACCACTTGTTAGGACCGATTAGGTACGTAGTACTAACTGATTTATGTGTATACCAAACCAAATAGTGCGGAATCCTAATTGATTGGCGATCCAATCAGTGAGAACGCAAGTATAATCGATCTAAGAATGAATCAAAATGTTAAGAACGATTGCAAGATTATTAACTGCGATCTATGAACTTAGAACAGGTGTTCTTGGGTCTCTGGACGGCTAGGGTACGATCAGGTGCGTAGGTATTCGAATTGTCACATTTTTCCACGAATTAAGTGGTATTTATAGGTTAGGGTTTTCCATTCGTACGACTAAACCATTAGCATGGTTCAGTCGTGCGACTGAAACATGCGGTTGATTCATCCGCATGACTGAATGTTCAGTCGTGCGACTGAGTCAATCTTATGTCACAATCATGCGGCTGATCCAGTCTCCTGGTTCAGTCATGCGACTGGTCCATTAGCATGAAGAATTCATGCGTATGGTCCATTAGCATGGTCTATTCACATGAGAACTTCACACGATTAAGTTTAAACACGCTTCTCAACCATTATTGACTAAGAACTACGTAAACAACCACAAACCTATATAGTTAGTTTAATATGTGTTACCACATAATAAACAATGAAATATTAAACATTATAAGCATCACCAACATATTTCATTTCATTCATACCCATTCAATTACATATACGTAAGACATGAAAGACATTTTACATTGAGCTCCTAAACTAGGTACACATGTATCTACTAAAGTGCCATGTAGTATCTCAGAGATTTGCAGCGGAGTGTCATGGACACCATACTTATGTCCACTAGTTCATAGTAAGTACTTCCGAAGGTTAATTGGCTTTGGAAGAATTTGTTCTTCCAAAGCCACTTATACTTCGGAATTAGTTACTTCTTCTGAGGCTTCCTTTGGACTTCATACTTCGGAAGTTATAGTCTTCATTTCTTCCAAGTGTTGAACTCTTCGGAAGAGTAAATACTTTGTCTTGGGAAGCTGAGGCTTATCTTTGAAAGTTCCTTTGAGTTTTGCTTCGGAAGTTCAACATGTACCTTCGGAAGTGCTGAACTTGTCTTCGGAAGAGCTTTATTAGTTGTACAAAAATCTTCTAAGTGTTTGGTTTTGGTTGCACTAACCTTTATGATCCAACAAACTCCCCCTAGGCTGATGCTACCAAAACCACACTTGTTCCTGCTTGTTAAAACTTTTAACACCAGGGAAAGTAGATACTTATTTTTTTCTTTATTCTTCCCGGAAGTAGTGCTAAGAAGTTTGTACAAATCATTTGTGGACAGGAGATGCAGTCTGTCACTTTGAATGATATGCACCCTCTGTTGGGTCCCTTTGAAGAGAGCTAGTTGATGGGAGTTATAGTCATACTCCCATCTAACTATTGGTTCCAATTATGGACTTTCCACCATCTGTAGAAAGGCCTTGCCTTTGGTGGTTGACCTTTCCTTGTGTTCCTTCTCTCTCAGCTTCAACTCCTCTTCAATCTTTGCTTTTGCGGTTAGCTCAACAAGATGAAGCCTGGTCAGATGATTTCTGATGTGAGCAGCTGTTTCGGAGTTGGAAGGATTGGAGAATTGTTTCTCTGCTAACTCAGCAAATGTCAAATCTGCTAGAGTGTAGTAGAGAAGATGCATTCAGCATGTTGCTCTCTCTATTCTCTCTCTCCACAACAAAGTTGTGAGATGCTTCATTGAACCTCCACTAGATAATTTTCTTTCTAGGCACAAAAGGGC
The DNA here is from genome assembly GCA_018326385.1 of Flaveria bidentis. Lineage (NCBI taxonomy): Eukaryota > Viridiplantae > Streptophyta > Magnoliopsida > Asterales > Asteraceae > Flaveria > Flaveria bidentis. Next base: position 8,261 of record BJCM01269298.1, read on the forward strand.
TGAGTAGGAACCTTGTCCCCTCTCTTTGTATCCAGTAGAGTCACCAGCTTTCTTCTTAGGTTCTTCTCTTCATCATTTAAGGAGTCAAAGTTGAGACCAAGAAGTCTCGCAACATGGTCCAGTGTTCTTCTAGGGAGATCAAGGAATTGCTCTCTTGTGAGGGAACTGAAGAGTTGTCAATGTAGGTCAAGTTGACAGACTCCTCCTCACAGGAGATATTGCTCAAGGATGTGTTGTTGATGAGCTTCCTCTTGAGCTCAGTTTCTATTTCCCCTTCGAAATTAATCTCAGGTTCCATGTAGACCTTAGGTTGACCAACTTCCTCAAAAGTGGTAGAGGGTGTATTCAACCTCTAAAGCTCTTTAGCTCTAAAGTGAGCCATAAAGATATCCAAACTTGGTTTCCACATAGAAGATCCCATGAGAAACAAGGTTAGAAACATGTTTAGATCTTTTAGCATCCTAGGGTCCACTTGGAGGGTGACTGTAGGAGGCTCAGGGAAGACATCTGATGATTGGGAGGGATATCTTGAAGAAAGCTTTGAGATAACAGAGCTCTTGGACACCATGGGAATTTGTATTTGAACATTCTCCCCCTTTTTGGTAGAATCATCTTGAGAGCTAGATGAGCTAGAGGAAGAAGCCAGGGAGACCTGAATTGGTACATGCCTAACAAACCTCTTAATCTGTTTCTCAACTAGTTGAGCCCTGAGATTTTCAATATCAAGTTACTGAGTGGTGGACCTACTTTCTAAAGTCTTAACCCTGAATTCAAGATTTGAGACTTTAGTGAGTAGGTCTTGAATGGTGAGTTTCAGACTTCACATGTGGCTATCTTGATATCTGATGAACCCTTCTATACATCTGCTCCATTGTCTGAAGTTCTCTGGGGTGATGATGGGTGTTTTAGTCATCGTCCTCATTTCACATTCTAGAGTGTAGTAAAAGAGTGAGTAAACAAGAGGTTGATTAGGATGGTTAGATCACCTAATCAAGAGCCTAAGAGCTCTAATACCAATTGCAGGATAAGTTTTTATACTCAACACAAGTATTTTCTCTCAAACTTACTAACAAACACTCAAGAAGCAGAGTTCTTCTAAGAGTTGATTATAATATACTAAGTAACACAAGAAAAGCACAAGAGAATAACTTCAAGATACTTGTATATATTATTTCTCAACTCAAAGTTTACAAGACTCTTACAAGCTTACTACAAGAGTTATAATGAGAAATTATATATACTACTATTTACAGCCGGATATACTTTGATACCGGCTGGAAACCTTAATCTAAAGCTAATACTACAAAGCTAAAGTTAAGGTATCTTAGATAAAATATTATCTAAGATACGATAGTCATGACATGTCAATGACTTACCTTTTGTCACCAACTAAAGTTGGTAATTGTACTAACTGATAAATTGTGAACAGTGGAATAAAGTAAGGTCAACTACATGGCCGTGGGAAAGTGCCATGCAGTATCTCAGAGATTTGTAGCGGAGTGTCAGAGACACCATACTTATGTCCACTAGTTCATAGCAAGTTCTTCCGAAGCCACTTATACTTCAGAAGTAGTTACTTCTTTCGCGGCTTCCTTTGGACTTCATACTTCGGAAGTTGTAGTCTTCATTTCTTCCAAGTGTTGAACTCTTTGGAAGAGTAAATACTTTGTCTTCGGAAGCTGAGGCTTATCTTTGGAAGTTCCTTTGAGCTTTGCTACAGAAATTCAGCATGTACCTTCGGAAGTGCTGAACTTGTCTTCGGAAGAGATTTATTAGTTTCAAAAATCTTCTAAGTGTTTGGTTTTGGTTGCACAAGCTTTGATGATCCAACATATACGATAATCAAACTTGAAGCTCTTAAGTCACGAAATATATACATGTTACCACTCTATATAATTTTTTTAGAAAACAATTAGTGTACATAAATGTTTTGCAGAAAACTATCAAATAACAAGTTAAAACTACTAGGTTACAACCCCATGTATTACACGGGTTAAATAATAAAATACTGAATATTTATTGATGAAGAGTTAGTAATTGTAAAACATTAGATATAAAAGTACTTTAATTAGCTGATAAAATATATTACTATAAATATTCCTTTGAAAATTTTTTATTTTGTTTATTGATATCTCATTGTTTAAAAACTATGAATTTGTTTTGTAAAAACTATTTTTATATAAAACTCTTCTTTTTAAACAAATGATTTTAAAATATTTCATAATTAAAAAAAAATTCATTGTTTCAGAAAAATCATAGTTTTAGACAATTTTGATTTTAAAAAAGTTTTTGTAATCAAAACACTTAGTTTTTATTTTAAGAAAAATATTTTTTAAAAGTTTATGATTAAAAGAGGACTTGAATTTGTAATATAGAGAGAAAAGAAGAAAAAATTGGGAATTAGTTATTTGATTTTTTAAAATAACATATATAGTTTGGGTGGAAAACTAATGTAAGAGGGCTTGTAAGAATGTCATATGACATCTCATGTAAATAATTATTAAGTTAGATATTTATTAACGAAAAGTTAGTAATTGTAAAATGTTAAATATAAAAATACTTTGATTAGTTGAAAAACATTTTTACTATAATTATGGTTTGAAAAATTTCCTTTTTGTTTATTGTTTAAAAATTCCGAGTTTGTTTTGTAAAAAATAATTTTATATAAAACTCTTCTTTCTTAAAAAGATTAATTTTAAAATATTTCATAATCTAAAAGGTTTCATTTTTTTAAAAAAAATCATAGTTTTAGATAATTTTGATTTTGAAAAAATATATGTTTTAATGAAAATAGTTACTTTTTATTTAATGAAAAATATCTTTTAAATTAAGTGATTAAAAGAGGGCTTGAATTTATAATATAAAGAGAAAATGTGAAAAATTTAATAATTAGTTATTTGACCCCTCTCTAAAATAAAGAAATTAAGAAATATTATGAACGGAAACTTATTATATAACGCCGAAGACAAGCCCATGCTTCAATGTCAGCAATATCCAAATCTTCTTCAAAAATCAAACACCCATAAAACCAAACCCGAACCCACAAGAACCACCAAGGGGTTAATAATTGATGAAGAAGTTGGTGGGTGTTTTTAAGGATAGTTGCCATAGCTAATTTCAGATACATATACGTATACTTGTTGCACACAACCACAACCACAACTACCGATTAACGGTTAATTGAATCTCAACAAGACAAAGACATCTCTTCCGATCTTCATTCTTCAAGCAAGCCCCACCGTCTCTCACTTGTTGTTGCTTCAGATCTCCACTAGCAGTTAGGGTTTCACTGTCTCGTATCTCTGATTCATTTGTATATATATACACACACTCATACACTTAAGGGGCTTCGTACTTGTGTTTTCCGATAGATCTATGCGAAAATTTCAAGTCATTTGATTTCGCATTGCTCTGTTGCTGTTGAAATCCATCGAAATGGCTGTTTCTGGACCTTTAACCCCTGGCCAGGTAACTACTAGATCTTGCTGTTAGTTTTATTACTGATCTGTTTCTAGTCGGTTTAGTAAATGCAAATTTGGATGAGCCGATCTAAGTATCCTCGAGCGACCTTGATTTGATCCCATAAGGAACCTAATGAACTTGAAGCTTATATCTGTTGTGTGTTTGTGTGTTCAAATTGTGTGTTTTCACCTTTTTAAGTATTTTTCAGTTAACGATCCTTGATTTTGTGAGTAAGATCCCTCCCTATCTGCAATAGAATTAGTTATTTTAGATCTTCTGCATGACACATCTGCATCAGGGAATGCACTCATCTGTGCGTAATGCTGAAGGTAAATTTAGTGTTTGATAATGACATTACTTCTTTGCGTAATGCTAATGACTTGAAATTGTTTTATGAAATTGTTAAATCATAACCGGAAGCTATCAGTTTTTCTTGTTTTAGAACAATAAGTTCTGTTTGAGAGCCACTCACCATACAAGCAGATCATCATGTATCTTATGGGAGCTGTTCTTGATAATGTTTTGTAATGATAATACCCAGATGAACAAATACAGAGCTCGCACACAATATTTCTCCACTCAATTATCATATGTTTATGTGCACTAGTTTCATGGATAATGTTGTATGCATCATAATAAATGCTCCAGAAGTTTTTGACATTGAGCTTGAGTTAGGTAAATTCCATAGCCCTTTAAAATACCAATTTACGTGAAAAACAAGAACAATTGAAAAGAAAATAAACACATTGGACTTTATATTCTATATTGCTGTTTCAAATGTGAAATTCAAACAAATTTCTATGTAAGTTGCGTGGAAAAGGAGTCTGAATGAACTAAAAATGGAAGTTTAAAGGCTTAGTATTAACTTTTATTATAGTGTTATTATTTCATCTTTCATCATTATCATCTTGCAGGTATCTTTTTTGCTTGGTATCATCCCTATATTTGTTTCCTGGATTTATTCAGAGTGGTTGGAATACAAGAAATCATTATCCATATCTAAACTGTAAGTTTCTAAATTTACTAAGAATGCTTTGTTTCTCTCTTTTGCATGGGATTTTTGTGGGCTTAGGGAGCTTGGTTTGGGTGGGTAGGATTAATTGGAGTTCTATTATATATTTGGAAGTATTTGTATGCATCAGCTCAAAATGTGGCTTTTTTCAACATATGTAAATGGATAACTGGCTTGTATATTCACTTATTATGGAAGCTCCTTGAAACATTTTAGCATATAGACCTTACTTTTAGCATACAATCAAGTATGTATTTTATACATGTCTTTTGAAGCAGACATTCAGACAATAGTTTGGTTGAATTGGAAACTGAAGCAATTAAGGAAGATGATCGGGCTGTTTTGCTGGAAGGAGGCCTCACAAAATCAGCATCAATGAGGCAACCTGCTACTTCCATTAAAGCAAACTTAATTAGGTTAGTTAACAATTTGATGGATTTCTTCATATATGTATCCTTTCTGTCTTCAGGGAAAGGTTTAGTTACATTCTGCACCTTTTGACTTGTAGATTTATGACGATGGAGGAGTCCTTCTTAATTGAAAATCGAGCAACCCTAAAAGCAATGTAAAGTCATATTACTTTCTTAGTGTTTATTTAGTTTGATTGGGTCTGTTCAGTTCTATGCAGACATCACTACATATGGCTTTACTACTTCATGTAGGTCAGAACTTGGGGGAATTTTATTCTATTTCTACTTATGTGACCGCACCAATCTATTTCCTGAATCAACAAAGGTCATTAACCTTGTGATTTCCCTGTTAAAGTTCTATTCTTGCCTTTGGTGTATTATGACTTTGGACCTTTTTTTTGTTTGTGACCGTCTGCATTTTTCCTTGTACAGAGCTACAATCGCGATCTTTTCTTGTTTCTGTATGCTCTTCTTATCATTGTTTCAGCAATGACATCGCTGAAGAAACATAGTGACAAGTCAGCATTCTCTGGGAAGTCAATACTTTACCTTAATCGACATCAAACAGAGGAGTGGAAAGGATGGATGCAGGCATGAATTGTATTATCTTATTACTACGCGGATAATTTCATCTTCGAGAATTTGAATTAAGCTTAAATTTCTGTTCTTCTTTCATAATTTTTTATTTATGCACCACCTAACAGTTTACACAACATTTTGTACTAGTGTAAAAAGGAAATTATATTGAAACTGCTTCTGTTTCTCTTGGAACGCAACAGGTTCTCTTCTTAATGTATCATTACTTTGCTGCCACTGAGATCTACAATGCGATTCGTGTTTTTATTGCGGCCTATGTCTGGATGACTGGTTTTGGCAACTTCTCCTACTATTACATTCGAAAGGATTTCAGTGTTGCACGGTTTTCTCAGGTTCTTTTATTTTATTTTTAACTTTTTGACTGTTAATCCACCTATTTCTTGCTGTCCTAGGTGATGTTTATTTTGTATCAGATATCAAAACATGACATGACAGCCACATTTCTGTATTTTTGAAGGATTGAAGTTTTCATATCTGTTTCTGCGAGTCACTTTTACATTAATGGAAACACGACTAAATAATCATATAAGAATTCAAACTTTGAAACTTGAATACGATCAAATATGTTAAATAACTACCTAGGTAGAGATCCAACTAACATGTAATGACATAAAGGTAATGACTCGTATGGCTATCTCTAAAAATACGAATCTAGGGTTAACTAGATATGTTGCTACTCCCTAAGAAAATTAAAGGCACGTGTAAGGCACTAGATAAGTTTATTAAAATGTCTAATGGAAGATCACCCCTAGGTTTTCTACCACAATGTCTTTAAGATTATATTTTCTAACCCTAAGACAAAAGACAACTTGATTAAATCCAATTAAATACCCTAAAACACTAATACCGCGAATGAAAGGCAAAACACGCTCTCGCGAAATCTAAACCTAACAAACAATGGGTAGGAGGTTTTAAGCACTATCTATCACCCTTAGATTTTAGATAAGGTAGCACATTGAAAAAATACTATCAAATCACAACCAATACTCCTAAGATTATCTCTAATCAAAGTTTAAAATTAAAAACACAAAGTAATTAATTTTAACGTGCAAGCCTAATCTAGATGTCACACAATCAATCAAGATCAAACATACACGAGCATAGCAATAACTTTTAAGTATAAAACAATACACGAGTTCATATTTAATTGAGACAAGAATCAAGTTCTAAGATTAATAAACAAATATACGAAATCAAAACCATATATTTAATCAAAACATATTAATTTTCAACCCAACCTAGGTAATATTAAAAAGTTAGCTACTCTTCAAAAGCATCAAAAACAATAATAAAGTTGCAAACTTTATAAACATGAATGAGACAACTAATGAAACAAAGAAAAGTAATCGATCACGAAAGGAAACCGAATAATCTTTTGTGCTTGTATGCTTTAATCCTTGCTCTCTGATCTTGCTCTTTGCTTCCAGATTGCTCTTTTGTACTCGAAAGCTTCAAATTAAGTTCAAACAATGAAAACTCTCCTTTCTTTCTTCTGCCATCACCTCCTTTTTCTCCTTGTCTCTCCGTCGTTTTTTTTTCTTTTTAGGTTATTCTATTCTATTTTTCAGCTCATGTGCACGTTTTGGCCTTAAACTCTATACTACCAAATACGAACCAACATAAAAAAAACTCAAATACTAATTAACAATGGTACCTATTTTAAGATGTCACTAATTTTGTTCTACTCTTAGATGTATTTAATTCACGTTAATTTGTCACTTAGATTAATGGTATGAATCACTTATCGAGTTGAGTAAAAATATATATTAATTTAGCTCATGATCTTTTAGATTCTTAAATATTCAAATTTAAACTAGTTATGATCAATATTTCTATAAAAAAACTAGCCTAAAAACTATTTAAAGTGTAAAAATATTTATATAATTTATATTTAATTTAAAGCATATCAATTACATTCGAAAGGATTTCAGTGTTGCACGGTTTTCTCAGGTTCTTTTATTTTATTTTTAACTTTTTGACTGTTAATCCACCTATTTCTTGCTGTCCTAGGCGATGTTTATTTTGTATCAGATATCAAAACATGACATGACAGCCACATTTCTGTATTTTTGAAGGATTGAAGTTTTCATATCTGTTTCTGCGAGTCACTTTTACATTTAAGTTGTACGGATGCACCTAATCTTATTTCTTTTTCTTTTATTTTTTGCAGATGATGTGGAGGCTGAACTTTTTTGTGGCATTTTGTTGTATAGTTCTCAACAATGACTATATGCTTTATTATATATGTCCTATGCACACTCTTTTTACTCTTATGGTGTATGGGGCACTTGCTATTGGAAGCAAATATAACGAGATAAGATCAGTGATGATTATGAAGATTGCTGCATGCTTTCTTGTGGTCATCTTGGTTTGGGAGATCCCAGGAGTTTTTTATTTAATCTGGAGGCCTTTTACATTCCTATTAGGTGCATTTTCTCTTCCTTCTAGTGCATGTGAATATGCTACCACTTTAAACAGGGACCAAATATAACCAGAGTTGTAAAAATGGCTAAGTGCTAATTAATTGTGGGGGGCACCGACTAGCGATTAAGCGGGATTAATCATATTGGAATTTTTATCAAACTTATATACATACACACACACACACACACAAACACACACGCACACGCGCGCGCGCACATATGTGTATATATAGATATATATATGTATATATAATGTATATATATATACATATGTGTATATATATACATATGTATATATAGATATGCATATATACACATATATACATATGTATATATAGATATGCATATATACACATATATACATATGTATATATATATATACATGTATATACATATATACATATATACACATATATACACATATATACATATATACACATATATATATATATATATATATATATATATATATATATATATATATATATATAGATAGATATATATACATACATATATATACATACATATATATACATACATACATATACATACATACATATATATACATACATATATATACATACATGTGTATACATACATACATATATGTATACCTATATATATATATATACATATGTATACCTATATATATATATACATATGTATACCTATATATATATATATATGTATACCTATATATATACCTAGGGGAGGGTTCAAATGAGAACCACCTTTTTTTGTGAGAACTCTAGGAACCAATCTCAGTCATTCATTTTTTATCACATGCAAATCACATGTCATTTCCCCCTTTTTTTTAAACGTTCGTAACTTTTTTCACGACATTATTTTTTCAAAAAAAAATCACCATAAAATTCAGTATTTTTTATCTTTCCAATGCCTACCATATTGATATACTTTTTTTAAAAAAATCGTAACATCCGTTGTTTACATATGTGTAAATCTAGTTATACACGATATTACACATGTGTAAAACGAATTTCGTTAAAAAAACGGTAATTATTTTTATTTTTTATAATTTTTTTTATATTTTTTTATGAAAGAGAGAAAGTTGGGGAACATTTTTGTGATTTTATTATTTTTATTTTTATGTTTTTTTTATTTATAAATTTTTTAAATATGTTTTTGTTAATTACAATTTTGCCATTGATAACTAGTGGTTGAGATTGGTTCCTAGAGTTCTAAAAAAAAAAACTAGTTCTCATTTGATCCCTCCCCTATATACCTATATATATATATATACATATGTAGACCTATATATATATACCTATATACATATGTATATATATGTACATATGTATATATATACATATGTATACATATTTATATATATATATATATATATATATATATACATATTTATATATATATACATATGTATACATATGTATATACATATGAATATATATAGATATATATACATATGTATACATATTTATATACATAAGAATACATGTATATATATATGCATATATATATACGTATATACGTATCTCTATATACGTATATATATATAGGTATATATATATACATATATATACATATGTATACATATTTATATACATAAGAATACATGTATATATATGCATATATATATATATACGTATATACGTATCTCTATATACGTATATATATATATATATATACGTATATACACGTATATATATATATACACGTATATATCTAGATATATACGTATATATCTAGATATATACGTATATACGTATATCTATTTTTATATATACGTATATATATATATATATACATGTATATACGTATGTATATGTATATATATATGTATATGTATACATATGTACACACATACGTGTATATATATATATATATACATGTATACGTATGTATATGTATATATATATATATATATGTGTATATGTATACACATACGTGTATATATATTTATATATATAGATATATATACACATATATATATATACATATATATATATATATATACGTGTATATCTATTTATATATATAGATATATATACACATATATATATATATATATATATATATATATATATATAT
>BJCM01269299.1:0-28519 GCA_018326385.1 Flaveria bidentis
TCTATTGAGACAATCTGTAATGATTTAAGTGAACAATTCAAGAGAAACACAAACAATTGTAATCGATTCAAGCAATATCAACAAATTCACAGTTCATTGATATAGCTAAGATAATTACAAGAGTAAGAAAGCAGTTAGCAATTCTCAACAAACTCTCAACAACTTACTTGAATTCTCTGTAAATTGTATCTGAAAATTTGCATGCAATCGCTCTCTCTCTTTTCTCTCTTCTGTTTTCTGTTTTCTCTTTTCTGTATTCTATCTCCTTCTTCTGTTCTCTCTATATCCCACAACTAACTCTCTAGTCTAAGCTATTTATACAAGCATCTAAGGAACTAACAATTTACAAAACTAGTCCCTATACTAGTACAAACTATAAAATATATACAAAAAGACACAATGTTAATCTTCCAAGGGTTCTAACAAATGTCATTATTTATTTAAAATATATATAAAGTATATAAAAGAGGTATTTTAAGATATCATAAAATTAAGAACATTTGTTGTATTCAATGCATAGGATATAACTATTTATGAGAGTAAAATAATATTTATAAAATTATTTACACATTACCCTTTATAATTAGTTACATAATAACATTACACTTACTAACATTTGCATAATATTTTATATATTTACCCATAAACTAAAAAAACTTAATATGTTTTAAGATTTCAACTATATATTTTAATCTATCATATTTAAAAACGTTTTGAGACAACAACTTAACATGTGTTTATTTTTAAACATTTTGGTGTAATTTTTTTGCTGAAACAATTTTTATTTTGTGAGGTACAATAAGTTAATGTGTATATAAAAGTCGTCATGCTAAACACATTTATTTGATCTTTTATATTTTAGCTTAGAAAAAAAATATAATGACCTTTTGTAAAGCTACTGCAAAAATAACAAATATTAAATGTAAGTGTCACATGTAAAATGTCGTCTCGCTGTATTGCGCTAACACCCTTCCGTTCCGAAAGAAACGGATTTAAAAAAAAACATGGGGTGTAGTTATATAATTGAATGCTAGAGCCCAACCCAAATTGTCTTCTATGAAAACATGGCCCAAACATGATTGATCTTATTTATGAACAAAAGCCCACATTCGGGAGCACTACATTTATTAAGATTATCCAAATCAATATTCTAATTACGATAAATGGATTATTAGATTATTTCTAATAGAAGGTTGTATTAATTAAAATATTTAGATCCTCAAAATATAACATCTACGGAAAACTTGAAATTAAAGTATAGCATATAGGAATACTCCTCAAAATTAGTAATAAAATTAGAGAAATGTTTAAATAAAAATCTCCTAAAACTAAAAAGTGTAATAAGTAATCTCAACCATCAATCTATTTTAATTAATGGTTAAGATGAAATTGTAGGGAAAAGATTGTTAAAGTGGTATTTTAGTAATAGCCACTTTTGTTGACTTTTTGTAAGTTTCTCTCATTTTTTAAACGTTCATAACTTTTATGTACAACATACTTTTCTATATAAAAAGTACACCATGAAAACGAGTTTTTTTTTCTTTTTAAACGAGTACAATATTGTTAAATAAAAAATTAATATTTTTTATTATGTTTTTAAGTTTATATCTTGTTGTGTTTTTAGTGCAGTTCATTGTGTATTTTTGTTACTTACTGTGTTTTTCTTGAATACTATGGGTTTTGAAAAATACATTGGTGAAATAACATCACTATTTATTTATAATTGTAAAACACAATGATAGATAACAAAAAATTTATATAAACTATAAAAAAACAATGATAGAAATAACATATTGTGTTATGTTTAACACTATAAGTTTTAAAAAATACATTGATAAAAGTATATGATTGTATATTTCTAATTGTAAAATACAATGATAAATAACAAGTCTATATAATCTATAGAAACAATAACAAAAATAACACAAAATGATATAAAACAAAAAACACAATGATTAATACATAGAAAAATAATATAAAATATATGACACGATGAACGTATAAGACAAAATTAGTATTTAACACAATGACCAAAATGTTTTTTGTTAAAAACAATAAAAGGGCACATGTCAATCCCACAGTTTTTTTTAAAACTTTTTAGGTGAATCTTCTTTTTTCGAATAACCAACAAATAAATATTAAACACGGTCACCCGGGTAAATCCATTTGAGAGAGGCCACCCACGTCCACGAACACAGACAACACTGGTGACCCGGCTCGCCCACTATTTCAAGGGAAACTCACAACCCAAAGGTCCACTGTGATAAAACACTTGACTCACTTGGAGTATATTACCTCTAGTAAAACTCAAACCCATAACCTCCATTTTAAAAAATCATAAGATACATTTTCCTAAATCATTTGATCTAAGACTCGTTGGTATTAAATCTTCTTTTTAATATAACTATTCCCATAAAATTATTCTTCCTTAAAGTTAACTATTCGGTACGTGTGTGGGCAAAGGTTTTTTAACACACGACACATGACTATGAATCCAACTAAATTATGTCCACCAATCACCACCTCCCAAATCCCCACATTCTATCATTATCATTCCCCACACTCTCACCTTATATCCCCCATTTATTTGGCTTTTTGCATCAAAACTATCCTCTTCACAAATTTTGTTTTATCATTTAACACTTTTTACTATCACAAAACATGCGCATATACTTGTTGTTTGTTTTATGTGAAAAGCTTTTTTAACCTTTTTTGTTCGTGCATTGCAGATTACGCGCAGACGTTGAACTTTGCAGAGTGTTTGTTTTTTTAAAAAAAAATTAGTAAAAAAAAAGTTTACGCGAGGTTTGCATGGTGCAGACTTGGCACAACATTTCTAAAACATTCTAAAGTTTGCAAAGTATTAAACACCATCACCTTGGTGTTTTCGCTGATGTGTGCGTAATATTGCCTCTAGATATCGCACTATTAAATAAAAAGGGTAGTTATATGCATTCTCTCTAAATTTATAAAATTATAACTATTATCAATTAATATTTTAAATGATTATACATTTTATCAATTAATATTTGAAATGATTATATATTATGTATTGAATTTTTTTTATTTTAAGTTGATATTTAGTTTTGCGAAGTTAGAATGGTGCGTATGCAATTTCTCCAGAAAAAAAAATTGTATCAAAGAATGACCGTAGGAAATCTCTCAAAGATTGTGTTTATAAATAGCCTATTGCCTTTAAACACATATTTTATTGTTTTCAAATGTATAACGTTCGAGATAGATATTGTTTGTTAGGTATCAATTTATACTTTACTTTTAGTTTAATTTAATGGTCTCTAACAAATATGGTGTTAACGAGTTAGTTAGAATTGGGGGTTTCCGGATTTGAATAACATCCATTGACATACGTTTTAATCGTGCTTTACAAGAAATGCTTTTATGATAAGTTCGTATATTGACATAGAACTAGGAATTAACGTGATAAATCAGACAACCGACTATAAGAAATTATTATGAAGGCACATATGAAGATATAGAGAGCGAAGATGAAATAGCCGTTAGTAACCAGTATAGTATGTAATGATGTCAAAGTGTGACATTGTATACGTGTAGGTAATCCGTTGCTGACTTATCCATCAGTCAAAAATTAAAGTATACATAGTCATAGTTTAGAGGGAGCATCATTATAAAAACTTAAATAAATCCCACATTGTTGTTTCCTTAAGGAATGATCCATCTCAAATATCAATGACGCATTTTGGGCGTATTGTTGGTGATAAGAAAGAGCTTCACACTTAAGCATGTTCATGTAAGACCAATCCAGAGATAGATAACCTCTTAAGGACCGAATGTTACAATCACTGTACAATTCTTGTTGGTAACTCATTTAACCGATCGACTGCCAACCAAAGTTTTCAGAATCAGATCGGACGTCGAACCGGACGCCTTACTGGTTTGGTGGTCGGACCGGTTGGACCGGATTTAACTATATTTTAATTATATTTATATATGTAATTAAATTTAAGTAATTTATATATGATTTATATATATATTTTATAGTTATATATAAAACTTAACTATATTTGTATATCCGACGTACTAATTTATGGTTTAACACCCATTTTTTACCCATTAGAATTAAAAAAAAAAGAAAACCGGTCCGAACCGGTCCGGTTTCCCGGTCCGACCAGCGGTTCGGGACGAACCGGCCGGTTCGACCAGTTCGACGAGTTCAAAACAAGTCACCCCTGACCGTACCGGACCAGCCCCCGATTCGCGGTCGAACCGGTCGGACCGGCCGGTCCGATCCAGTCTCAACAACGTTGCTGCCAACAAACCATTGGTAATACCCACTTGTTTTGTAGTGTAGGATTACAAGAATAAAACAATATACATAAGTACATAATCAAAAAAGAAGTTGACGGAATTTATATTGGAATTATGTGTATAGAATTGACATGTTTCTAAAAGCATTTGTGATGGCAACCAGTACACCCTAACAAAGAATTATGGATGGAGACATTCTTTTGAATCAATGATATTACTCCATTAATTACAACCTTTTGCATCATTGTATTGACATTGTTACATAGAATGTGTTACAAACAAAACATAAACAACCAAGATTCCTAAATCAAATTACTAGGAGGGAATACGGATTTGGTCCTCGGTCTGGGTTGGTTGCACCGGGAGGTGACCTTTCTCTTGTAAACTCTTAACTGTCTCGTATAAGCTCTGTTTTACTGGCGTAAATTCGATACCCAAATCTTTCAGCTTTTGGTTTGAGAATTTGTATGGCTTTGCTCGTGGTTTTGTCTCATCTTTGCACCTGTAATTCACCATCACCACGTTAGCATCCATTATTATAACTTTAAGTATAATTCAATCATAAATATTAGGACTGGTAATTTCTGATCTGTTTATAACACGATTAACCTTTTTGATAAAAGATAAATTATCTGGTAATTTCTGATCTGTTTATAACACGATTAAACTTTTTGAGAAAAGATAAATTATTTAACTTTTTATATTTTTAAAATAATTAAAATTAGAAAGCTAGAATTTATTATTTCTTATTTTTGGATCATAAAATCATATGAAAGAAATTATAAACATGAGATCAAAGCAATTAAACAAGCCATTTCATGTTTGATCTTTGAGTTAGTCATGTTATTTCTGTCCTGACAAACATACATAATAAGAAACGTTTTCCCCATCCTAATAAATATCAAATCAAGGTTATGTATTTCTTCTTTTTTTTATATTTAATTTTAAAAAAGTAATGATAATAATTGATATGGCCCATATGAACAGGATAACATTTTTTGGTTACTAGTGTGATGTGCACAATACTTGGTAATTTAGTGGGTGGGCCCAGTAACGCACAGGTCCTTAAAAATGTTGGGTTAGGTAAGTGGTTGTGTGGCCCATAAATTATTGTGTTCTTTAAATTTTGGTGATGTGGTCTGATCTTATCGACTTTTGAGTCTTGATATGGGCCAAATTTTGATTTAATCATGTATATGGGTTAATTATTAAATCACATTACATTAGATTTAATCATTTTAAATTGAAGATTGTACATAAAATGTAGAAGGGAAGTGTTATTACTTGGTGGGAATTGGGTACTCTGGGAAATATTTAGCCAATATTTCGACCACTTCGCCACGGTGAAGCACACTCTCGGCACATAGATATCGACCAGAAGCCGAGGGAGTCTCGAAGAGTAAAATGTGTGCCAATGCCACATCTCGTACATCAACATATGCTTGTACCGAATTAGCATAGGTCTTTGCGGACCCAGTTAGGTACTTCAAGATGTGGACAATGCTTGCATTGACCGTGGGTTGCAAAAGCGGTCCCAATACCAACACCGGGTTCACCACTACCAAATCAACCCCTCTCGCTTTAGCCTCGTCCCATGCTGCTTGTTCCGCCACTGCTTTTCCGTAGCAATACCAATTCTGTGATTTCCATGTCAACATACAAGTTAATATAAAGTTTTAAGACATGTATATGTAATATATTTTTAGTATTCGGTTTAAAAATATAATATGATGGATTACTAAAAATAATTAGGTACACTTTTTAGTTTTTAATGCTTAAGAAATAAGAATGGAGCCAAATGAATCAAAAGTAATTTGAAAGGAATATGTCATGCTTTGATGCCAAGCATGGTCCACTGTCTCACCAACCTTTACTCTAATTCCCATATTTTGATTTTATAAAATATATCAACTTTTTATATACTATTAGCATAACATACATACAAAACAGTAATCTGTTAATTATTTTTTTGATAGACATTAATTACAAAACTAATATTAAGTAGACAACCGTAAAAATCAAAATAACTTATATGTTGTGCTTTAATGATATTGTAAGAGAGCTAAAAAACACAATTATATGGTTATGTATCATAACTAAAACAATAGATTAAGTATGTACATATTTTCTACAGTCCTGTGTTAAAAATTGGTCTTGTATTATATGACCTTTGTATTTACAAACACATGCAATACAAAACAAATTTTAACTATAGAATTATAAAAATAAGATAATAGCATTTAAGTAGTATATATAAAATATATAATCATAAAAAGAAAAAGAGACGGATATATGCTACATAAACATTTTATATATTACAAAACAAGAGAATAGTGTTTATTCGATTACAAGTGTTCAATATTATTGTATTGAAGTACCATTTGTGTGGATATAATTAGATTAAATCCGTCCACCGGTTCTTTTGTTAGGTGGGGTTTGACTAGTAATTTGACCGGTGAATGATAATATAATAATTAAAAAACAAAACGTGTGTAAACTCAAGTTTATACTAAATAAAATAACGTTCAATCATAGAGTTTTGTGTAGTTGGTAGTCTAATATCATCACTAATATTATTTTACCAACTAACAAACTCTCATACTCTAGACCAAATTCTTAAAAATCATCTATTAAAGATGTTATCACGAGATTTAAACCTACAACTTTATAATTAAAGAGTAGAGCGTATATCACTTTACTGGTACCATTAAAATTATGTCTCTAATCAACAACAATTTCATCATGCAAGCTCAAATTCACCTCAATTAAAAAGAGTACAAACCTTAGTATTCTTGCAGAATTCAAGATCACTCCAACAGCTCTCATCAACAACATCATCAGGACTCCGATTAGGATCCATATACACCGCTCCGATCGACGACGTGAACACCACTCGCCGGACTTTCGCCTCCGCCGCAGCTACGATCACGTTTCTTGTTCCGATCACCGCAGGTTCCACCATTTGTTCCTATAAACAAATCATAAACAGTTATACACACAATCAGTTAGCCTCAAATCCACGTTTATCTTATTGTTTTAGGAAAAATTCTAAAAATAACCGTTTAAGAGCAGTGAATTCCTCATAAATATAAATATAAAAATATAAATAAAAATATAAATAAAAATAAAAATTAAAAATATAGATAAAAATATAAGTATAAGTATATGTATAAGTATAAGTATAAGTATAAGTATAAATATAAATATAAATATAAATATAAATATAAATATAAATATAAATATAAATATAAATATGTGAGTGTGTTTCTTATATTATAAAAAATAATTGTAAATAGTTGTAAGTGAAATAAAAGAAATTTGTTCAGAAAATTACTGTCCAGTATCTATTATTTTTTAAATATTTTTAAAAATTATTATGAGTGTATGAAAGATAAACGGTAATAATAAACATATACAAAAGTATTATTTAATTATAAAATAAAAAATAATGATTTTTAATATAATTATACGAAGAGAACCGGAAACCTATTATGAATGTTCTAATCAACTTTTTCCGTCCACTGCTCTAATAAACTTTTGACCGGTCTATGCTCAAACTATCCTCACCACTGCACAAGTGTCCTAATAGTAAAATAGGTCCGTTCGAACCCACGTGTCTAAACAGGGTCGTTACGACTGTTCAGATGAACATAAATAGGTTCGGAGAAACATAAACATGTCCTTGTAACGACCCTATTTAGACAGATGTTTTCCGTTCATCTTAAGTTCGAACGGCCTTGTTGTATGATTATGGGGACATTTATATTCGTTAGTGATTGAAAACATACAGGATCATCGGTAACAGGAGAAGCAGTGTGAAAAACACCATGACAACCATTGATCGCTTCACGTAAGCTCTCGAAATCGAGAAGATCCGCTTTGTAAAGCGTTAATCTCTCCTTCGCTCCATCGAGTTCTCTCAGATGATCATTCTTCGGATCATCTGCAATCAATCAACAACAACACGCAATTGACGATCAAAATCAATCGCAACGAAACTCGAATCGAAAGTTATAGTTCGATTTAGAAGCTATAAACACCTGGATTTCTGACGGTTCCTCTGACGATGTAGCCTTTGTCCAAGAGCAATTTGACCATCCATGAGGCGATGAAACCTCCGGCGCCGGTGACGCAGATGACTTGATCGATCGCCGGAGACATGATTGTGGTTTGTGTTGAGAGGTTGTTGACGGTGATCAAGTTTGAAGAGTAATGAGAGTATTTATGAATCGAGATTTCACCTACTCACGCTTATACTGTTTCGCCTACCTTCTAGTGCCAACTACTGCCAAGTCAACATATTATAAAATTCGTACGTTCAAGGAAATAACATATACAATATTAAATACAGGATGTACACTGTTTGACTTATCTCGGGTGTTCAATATTCGAATCGGATTTAAAAACTCGAAATTCGATTCAATTTGAGTCGGAAATCATTTATTTGAATTTTTAAATTCGAATTTGATTCGATTCGATGTCTAATTATCCAATTCGAATCGAATTGTGACTTTGTGATTTTTTATTCGAATTACAAATACACACATATACATTTATTTATTTTGTAAATTAATTTAGGATTATGTATATGAGAAATAAAAAATTTAAAAATTTAAAAAAATAAATATTTTGAAATATTAAAGCCTACTTTAAAACCTTTTAACTTATTTGAATACGAATCAAATAAATATTTTTTTACTTCGAATACGAATCGAATTCGAATCGTGTTTGAAAGTTTTAAATTTGATTCAATTCAAATTTGAATTATTTTTTTTTGAATTCAAATTGAATTCAAATCCAATTTGAAAATTTTAAAATTCGACATATTCGATTCAATTAACTCGAATTCGATTCGATGAATACCCCTACTGATTTGTACAAGTTGGTTCTAACAATGTTGGTTCTAACGAGTGAACCAATAATATGAATGTCAAATTACGATTTGTTTTTTATATTGAATTATTAAAAAGTTAACTATTTTTTTAATATTATAAAAGTATGGATATAGAGTTATAAACTATTGTGTGTGTTATCCACACCTAAAAATTTGTAATGTTAGGTGATCGACACCCCAAACATTTTTAAAAATCAGGTGATTCGCTACTCGAATTCGGTATATTAGATATTTAGATTGACCTGAATCATAAGTTTGTAAGATTGGGTGATCCGGACACTTTCATATGCAAGGGGGTCCGGATCACTCAAAATACACAATTTAAAATTAATACACAATTCATGCAATACATATTACTTTTAGTTTTTGAATGATAGATGTATAATCTTATTTTGGATTAAATATATTATTTCAATTGGACTCATATATTTGTTTCCCAGTCAAGACCGTACATTTAACCACCTTAGGAAAAAACCACAACTGAGAAAAGTCATTGGCTCAACCTATAACATTTTTGCTCCGAGCAATACTTGAACCAAATAAATGTATTATGTATCTTATATTAACTATTTGAACTAAAGATCATTAGTTAATACATATTACTTAATAAGCAATGATAATTCAAGTAATATATTTGCGAATTGCGAGTAATATTATCATACTAAAGGTGCTACAACCTCTGTACTACCACTTTGTTCTAGGCTGTCTGTGAATAAACATTGAAACTAATCTTGTATGACTCCAAATGAATGATAATTGATAGCGATCCATTCCGAGATACACTTGACTTTATACGGTTTTTATAGAGTGACATAAGATGTGCATCGAGTTTAACATGGGACATGGGTACGGCAAAAGATGATACTATCATAGTTGTATAATAATATCGTAAACGGAAATGCAAGACACCTTCATGTCATATTGTCATGTTCTTTAAATCTTATTGAGATTTAGTTAAATAAATTTAGATTTTAATAATTCAAACTATCGTATATTGACATATAATAATACATATTATTAATTATATATTTAACACTCTCAACTTTTACTTTTGTTACTAGTAATAATCCCACTAGAAAAATCATTACATATTCAGACTGGATTTGTATTTCTTTTTCACTTAGTTTGCTTGTATGTTTTTTTTTCATTTTGATTATAATCATCATTGTAAGTGAAATTTAAATGTAAATATTTGAGATTATGTTATCAAGATTGTTATTGAGTGTCACTAATGTACAGGATTGTTTCGTGGTCCGGTGGAAATTGCTTTGAAGCATAGACCATAGATCGTGTGCTCCTTATGGTTGGTATTTCATAATCATGGCTTGCACACACCGGCCCAAGGTCCACATGGAACCAAATCCAAATTAGATGTGTTCCTTATTGAATTAAAATTTGACATGCATTTTCTAAGTCTGAAAATGTTTTCCAACATAGTAATTGTATTATGTATATGGGTTATAATATATAAAACTAGCCCCTATATTTGTTTCAATGTAAATAAAAAAACATTAATTTATTTTCCAATGCACACGTGAAACTAGAACTTTCTATCTGTAAGGTTATAAAACAATGATGATTTAAAATATACCCATAAGAGTCGATCAACTAATCAGTACCTTGGCTTCAAACTTGATAGGGAGTAATTGATGATATAATTTAAAAGTATTGTATGATAACATATAAATAATAACCAGAAATCCTCTCTAATTTTACGCTTGTCTTTTGTTTTTAGTGTTTCTTTCCATATTATAATCAATATAATGCTTAAGAAAAACCACTATCTTTAGTATATAATAATTATGATGCTTGGTAGTTATTAATACTTTATACCCTAAAATTATTTTGACACGTTTAATTAACTAGATAATAAAATAAATGTTCATTTCGATAAGACAGTCATTAAAAATTCATAATCATTGATTAGCAAGTCGCTTTATTTGCATTTTCTTGGAAGATTAACCAAGTAAAAATAAAGATAATAATGAATTGTGCAATTTATAAGCTCTAACAATAGTTGACATGCATTTTAGTTCCCTCTGTGAGTTGCTACAATTGACCAAAAATTTGGTCAAATAGAGCTCATTTTGGACAGAAGGAAATGACACAAAAATTCAAAAGATTGATAAAGACTGCATATCTTATTATTTTGACCATGAAAAGCAATAAGCTCATAGAACCCATTAATAATTTAATACCCTATTAACTAATGAAATCAGATACACTGTAGCTTGAGTTAAACAATGGATTTCAAAGTTTATGGTATGAAACCAGTGGAAACTGCAATCATAATGCTTAAATACTCTACTTCAACATCTGAACATCTCACACAAAAATTGGAAAATCTACACTACATATTTGACCACTAAAGATTCAATTTTTGGGCACCATCTACAAGAACACCCAATCAAAATTTAGAGAGAAGCAAAACAATCTTTCATCTATTTCTTTTTTGCCGGTTTAATTTATCATCCTCATGTTTCACAAGCTAAATTGTCGGTAATTTTCAATCTTTGTGTTACCTTGCTCGACTTAGATGGTTTCTTTTTTTTCAATTCTCCGTTCGGGTTTGAGTCACCATTTTTCTCCATGTTATTAATTGCATTTTCAGTTAACTTAAGCCCACAAGAAACATCAGGCGTTAGAACGCGATTATTCTTCTGCTTATCAGCATTGCAGATTACATCTGATGCTTGTGATGAACCAGCAGGTGGTGGCCTGTTAATGAGACAATTGACCATTAGGTGATGATACAACAAGTCGTTGGACCATTCACAAAAAGAATCAGATAAATTAATATCTGATGTAGACCGACTGCTAACTAACCTTTCTGGTGAAACGGAGTCGTCTTCTTGTTTTACTGAGGTTTCTAGCTTTCTTTTCCCCTTCCGCTTTGGCCGCCTGAAAATGTTAATCAACCAAAACATCAGCGTTATGAAACATGTACTTATTTTGAAAACAACAAAAACCATGAGTAACATAAAAATGTGAAAGTTGCTAATCAGCACGCACTTGGTGGTTGCAGTCATGGGGCTTGATAAATCAGCAACTTGTTCCTGTTGTTAATATGATAGATCAATAACAAAAAGAAAAAAGTATAAGTAACAGATATTTTATAAAATATATAACAATAACACACAGAATCATGAAAAGAAAGTAACTTGATCAGGTGAAACCTTATCAAGCATCATCCACTTTTCAAGATGTAGATCCAGCACTTCTTCATCACCATCAGCATATAATACCTGCATTAAAGAAAAACAAAAAATCCAAACTCTATATAAAGTGATAAAAAAAACTTATTTCGATAAATCAATAAAAATATTGTATGCCACACTGCAGTTTATACATAATCTTACCTTGTGCTTGTGATCTGAAGGGTTATAAGAAGAAACTGCACCTTCATAATACCTGCCCGAAAAGGAGTGTACAAATACTAAGCGAATTATATTACAATCAGTGGGAAACATTATCCTATAAGTTAATCCATATAATGGTACTTACATTTTATCCAATGGCCACCAAACTTTTACTCTATGCCCCACCAAATCTTGCCCCCATTTCTTTGGAATTTCCTGTATTGAATGATAATTTAATTTAAAAAAGTTCACCAGCTATGCATTCGTAAGCACAAATGCAAAATTTATAAAAAAACAGGCTTGTAATTTGCTAATGGAAATTAACAGGCATTTAAATAGTACCTTGCCACAAGAATCATTTGCAATACACTTATTGGAAGAAGGTTTTCTTTTATTTTGTATTTTACTGTTATTTATTTGTTGCACCGGTGGTTCTGCTCCACCATAATCAGATAAAATCTCGTCTTCCTTCTTTATAACAACATTATATAAAGAACCAGAATTCTCGATGTTGCCCTTGGTTTTACTCGATCGTGTTTTGTACTGAAATCTAGTCCTCCTCGTGTCTTCTTGTGAATTTTGAACTAAATTAGCACAATTATCTTGATTTAAACTGTTTCTAATTTTCTTTGGTCGACCCCTTTTAGGAGTTTCTAGTTCTTTTCCCTTCAACTGATTTTTATCAATATATTTGTGCTTCTTTATGGATCCACCATTCTCCAAAGTATTAAGATCCCTTTTGTTAGTATTGTTAGCTCTTGTTGATCTGGTTACCTGCAATATGATTTACAGTTTAGGAATTAGTATAAAGCGTTAGAAAAGAAAAATTAGAATAAATATATACGCACCACATGATTATTTTCATGGGCATTCTGGCATAATACAGTCACCACTTCACCATAATCATCAGGTTTTAAACCGATGAGCTTCATTATTTTTTCAGAGTATGATTTCAGTGTATCACTACAATCTCTCAGGACTTTTTCTGCTATTTTCCAAGAAGCAGGTGTAACAATCTGAAAGCCAAACAATAATTACAGGTTTCAGGAATATTATAAATTTATAATTATAAACATTCAAAGTTCAAACAGGAAGAATTAAACAAATTTAATGGAAAATTAAGTACCTGGTTTTCTTTTTTAACATTAGAAAGTAGAAGGGATAAAAGCTCAATAGCAATTTCATCACTTTCTTCAATAATAAGTGTCATGATAGTTTCCATGTCTGAGAATACTGTGTGAGGGTGATTTACCCTAGATTTCATCAAAAATAAACTATCAGTTCTGAATTTTTCACAAATTTACATGATTGTGAAGTCTAACAAATCCAAATATCAGACGACCACAATAAAGGATTGAACTTTAACCGTATTAAGAGCTCATCTTACCTGATTTCACTTAAAAACCGCTCAAACATTTCAAGGACCAATGCATGACACTCTAAATCCAGCATCAGTAAGCAAGATTTAACTTTAGCAACAGACTCAAGAATATGTACAGCTTTATGATAACTTTGACCCGACATGTTTGACAGTTGCCCAATCGCCAACACATTTAACTGGAAGATTTCCTATAATATGAAAAGGAATATTAAACCATTAAACAATAGTCATAACCAATTAAATCTTGTGTCAAAAATAATTGGGTTCTTGAAATACCTTCATAATTTTATCCCTATAAGGTGGTTTTGGTGCAGTAATTCTTGCTACTTCACAAAGACATGATGCCACTGATACTCTAACATCAATTTCTGAATGCTTTAGTAGTCCATCAGCAATTAGAGCTCCCATTGACGGCACAAGTGCACCTTGCATTGCAATAGCTGGTTCTTGACCCACAAAAGTCAACAGCTGCTCGGTTTTCTTATAGAAAGAAGTTAAAAGAAAAATAGCAAGTATTATAAGCAAATTTTAGCACAACAAAAAGGCTAAGAGACATAAAACGGTGAAAAACATCTACGTATACGAATTACAAAAACAATACAGTTGTAGTTTCCTATTGGATTATTGGCGAGTTAAGAAAATCAGTCAACCAGATAATTATCAACGAAGAAAGCATAGTTTTCAAAGGCACAAGAAGCACTCAAGGCGCAAAGAGCGAGCCTTGAGCTATAAGGCACAAGGCGCTTAAAATGCAATGACTTTTTAAAGCGCAATGCTTTGTATAAAAATACCATTTTTAAGAGGTTTTAAACAGGTTTTTGGCTAGTTAAGCTGTTTTAGGTTGATTAAAGGCTTGTTTAGGGCTGGTATGATTCTTTCAAACCTGTTCAGACGATTTTTGGCCATAATTTAGCCTGAAAAAAATGAGGCTTTTGAAGCAAGGAAACAAGGCTGCCCTATGTCGCACCTGAGGGCCTAGGCGTGCATCTTGTGTGCTTTTCACAACAGAGAAAGAAAGGAAATTAAACATATATCAACATAGATTTTTACTTCGAAACCATACATCAATTATGGAAGAAAAAATAAAACTAATGAGAACACCTTTGCTATCGTGTTCAATACACACACATACACATGTTACGCACGCAGGAGATGTTAAAACTAGGGCTTACACACACAATGAACCAATATCTACCCCTGAATCCCCACCTTAACGAAATTAAACACGAATTGCAAACGATATCATCACATCAATCACCTAATCAATTAACAAAGCAGCAGACAGACATTCACAGACGACAACAAAGGTTACCAATGGCTTACATCAAGAAGGTCTAGCAGTTCGTTAACGGAAGAAGGGGGAAATGCAAGGAGGTCACCAGCTTCCCTAAGCCGTTGCTCCAAATCCTCAACAGGACAAACATACTCCATCACCGCAATCCAATCGCACTCAAACACAAAATGCACAAATCCGAAACGTTAAATTTGATTTTACGCAAGTGTGTGTATGAAGATGTTTACCGGAGCCAATAAGGGTTTCTGCATCGCAATGAATGCGATTATCGGAATCTGTGCCAGTCGCCGGAAACCTAAACTCCGGTGCCGGAGGTACGGAAAACCTACCGGTGGTTCGATAGTGAGTGAACACTGGGGTTTGATTGGGGTTCGGAATTTTGGAACTTTGATACTATAGATTCTCGATGTTCATGAGAGTGAAATAACAGTATAAAAATTTGGGTTTTTGTTTGTTGAACTTGCTTTTGGTTTATTTTCACTCGATTGTCAAATTAAACTTGTAAGGAGCTTGTACTTGTTATCCTTTTATTATTTTTATCTTTTATTATTCATACTTATGGATAAAGAGAAAGATAATCAGGAATATGAGTGTCGTGATAATAAATTTAGGTGTTCATATAATCCAAGTTATTTGGTAGTTAATTTTTCGTGAATGTTCTTAGAACTAAACTAAATAATGATTTGGTTCAATTGAATATAAATTTGTAATCAACTTTTAGCATACATTTATTGGTCACTAATTGTGATTGCCGGTTACTCGTAGTCGGCTACTTCAAAGGAAAGCAATACATGCAACTAGACTAGTTATATGTTTGGTTTTATGTTTGTTTTAGGAAATTTCATTAGTGTTTATTAATCGCTTACCTTCGTTTGCATTCGTTTATGTTCGTGAACAGTTCATGAACAGATTCATTTCCTTAATAGGCATATACGAACAAGAAATCTCGTTCGGTAACATTCGTGAAAAGTTCTGACAAGTTATTTTCTTAATGAACGAACACGAACAAGTCTCCGTTCTTGTTCATTCGACTCATTTAAAGCCTTAAAATCAGGTATATAATTACAAGTGAACCCAAAAGAATAAAAAAACAACAACAAAATCACTATGATTTATATTCATCTTATGATGTTTCTATTTTCATCATAAAAAGCAGAGGAATGAATCAATGATCATTGTTGTTGTTAGGCTACTGATAGGTACAAAGTCTTTTAAAACATTTAAATTTGAAATTCTTTGGATTTAATTTTCAGATGAGTACAAATAAATTCTTTGTTTAAGAAACATGGGAATGTTATTGTTGAATCCAGGAAAGAAAGGCTTCTCTATTTTATTCAAATAAAAAATTATATATTATATTAAGTTGACCAAGTCAAATAAGTTGTTAATTTAAATTTTACTAAACACAATTTTGAGGTTATATAAGTGAGAAAGAAAGTTGAGGGGTGGTTTGTCCAACTTGAACAAAGTCTTTTGGTGGGATTTCAGCTTTGAGGTTAAACATTTGCTCATCAAAAGGATTTTTTCTAAATAAGCTTACTAATAATAACTTAGAGAGGGAGTACGACGATATTGTATAGTTATTTCCTTATTATTGATCATTTAATCCGACATTTTATATAGGGTTTAAGATTATACTTGTTATTAGGAGTGAACATTCGGTTATACCCGTATGGTTCTACTCGGGACCGACCCGAAACCGGGGACCGACTAGGTTAATATCAAAACCCGAAACCGTGTATGTTTCCAAATACATGGTTCGGTTAAATCACGGGTACTACTATCGGTTCTAACTGCATGCCGCCGTAGAACCGATTCCCAATTCGATGGTCTGAGTGGCAAGCATCGGAAGCAAAAGATCATGGACAAACAACATTAATTTGTTATTCTAGTGAATAAACAGAGAACAAATTATCATCATCGGATGATACATCTTGTTAGTTTTATTGCCATCAACACAGAAGGTTAGTAAACTTTTTATTGTTATGAAATGTGTTAGGTTGTTGTTAAATTTCAGTTTCTTTTTCTTATTTTAACCTTGCAAGATAGAATTTTATTGTTAGAATAAATGAAACATGTGGTTATGGGAATGAATTGAATTTTATTTGGCATCTCAAGATTTGATTATTGTAATGCCTACAAGGTATTTGATGAAATATCTATGAGATTTAACTTTGTAATAGAAGCAAATATACTTGGATCTTCTTTATTTTAATACAAAACCAACCAAAATGTTTACTAATTATACATCTTTGCTAGTTGCAGAGATCATTATATGGTATGGTGCATAGTTCTTTGTTAAAGAGCTAAAATTTTTGTAAAAAATCAAGGGTTTGAAGTTTACTACCACCCAACATTTGTAAAATTCAATGCTACATAACAAGAAAGCACAAAGGATTTTAAGAAAACAATTTGTCAAACATGATCCAAACACTAATATACTAATATACTCACTGTGGTACCTACTCTTGTTAACCTTTTTGTAATACGATATATCAAGTTTACAAGAAATGATAACCAAGAAATCAAAATAAGTTACTGATTGAGTTGAAAATCCAAATAACTAAATAAGTGTCACACCCTCAAAATCCACCGGTGGGGTTCTATCGCGAGGTGCGTGACGAACCACGATCTCAAACACAGTCGTATCTAACGACACTATATGTGTTTTAAAATAATCATTTGACCTTAAATCAGAGTAAAACACAGATTTAAATGTAATCATTTCGGAAGCGTAAACGTTTGAAAACCCATAAGTAATAAATGCGCAAAACAAAACGCCCAATGAAAAGTAGTAAATGTAAATGAACTTGCATTCAAATGATAAAGATGAT
This sequence comes from Flaveria bidentis, assembly GCA_018326385.1. NCBI lineage: Eukaryota > Viridiplantae > Streptophyta > Magnoliopsida > Asterales > Asteraceae > Flaveria > Flaveria bidentis. Next base: position 18,050 of record BJCM01269299.1, read on the forward strand.
GCATGAGCCTCAGATATGCAATCCTAGCCTTAAGCGTGTCTGCAACCTGAGAAGACATGCTAAAATGTGTCAACACAAGGTTAGTGAATTCATAGGTTTATATTAAGTAAATATGTTTGAACGTTTGCTTGGTAAAAGTAAACAAAGGTATAACATAGGTAGCTAGCCTATATATCGAGTTACTTAACGTTTCGAACCGAAGCTGATTGTTTGTGAGTTGATTTGCCTTCCGCCATGTCTCATCACATAACAATGGCAAGTGTTTAGGTCAATTAAACATCCGTTTGACCTCCGGTCGAGTTAGTGCGACTAACACGGTTGAGGTTTATCAAACCCAATAGTACTACTCAAAATTATCTCGCTAACCCTTTATTAACGGTTCGAGTGTGTAAGGACTTGCGTGGTTTGCACTACAGTAACAGATGATATACCAATAATACTAAAACCAGTAAATAGAAATAGTTTGCATGCTTCTCCCCCCAAAAGGAAAGTAAGTAAAAGTGGGGTTGTAAAGACTCACCTTAGATGCGTAGTAAAAGCATGAAGAGGAACAACCAAAAGCTAATTGTTACCTAACAAATGCATGTCTATGAGTGTGTGTACATAATGGTCAAATGAACCCCACTGTATCCAAATAACATATTTGTTAGCGTGTTCGAGAAATGTTTGACATGTTTAACCAAGTTGACTTTATGACCAAAGTTGATTTTTGTCGACCAAAGTTGACTGGACTGACCCGACGACCTGTTGGTGACTCAAATAAGTAAAAACATGTTTATTTATTCTCAAATAGCTCAAATAAGGATTTATATAAAGTTCATGTCGGAAATATATTTTTGGAAAGTTTCTATTTTTGGAAAGTATGACACCGTTACACATGTGCAATCCATTTAAAGATTATGAATTATACCAAAGCAAACATCTTAATTATACATGTTACACATCCAATAATCATCCATAACATGTTAACATAACCTAGAAACTTCATCATGCCTAGAGTTTTTAAAACTAAAACGTAATAACACAAGTTTCACAAAATTCATTCAAAGTCTCCTATCATGCTCCAATGATCATCCCAACGTCAATAACATCACCATACATATTCTACACATATCATATTCATCATTCATCACATCAAGTCACAAAAGTTTCCATAAATAGCAAGCTTGCTCATACGATGCGTTTTTCAACATTCGATTATTGTCAATCTATTCTTATGCCCTAAACATCATATAACAATAGTCATATCTCATCAAACATGCATAAATCATAATCTATAAACTAACTTACCCAAATAGTTTCCTATAATGGAAAGTATTTGAAAACCGAGCCAAAATCAAAAGTTCAAAACATGTTATTTTCATCCATTAGCATCAACTAACATCCTAGAACCATAAATTCGATCTAATTTCATCAAAATCATACAATTTCTTAAAAAGCCCCAAATTAAAGTTTCAATTATAAGTAAGTCTCGGGTTTTGATCAAAACAACACAATTTCATAAAACCAATCCATACAAACATCATTATATCGAATACTAACACATAATCAATCATCAATTTAATTCAATTTCAAGTTTTGACTTGTTTGGATCATTTAGGGTTTGTCTTAATCATGAAGATCAAAGAACATGAAATCAAACATAAAAACTTACTTGAAATGCTTAGATGATGATCCCTAGTACGCGCTTGATGCAAGAAAACGATGAAAATTATCACCAATATGCAAGAACAAGATCAAAGAAGGTGTGCTTTATGTGTGAGGATGATTTGAAATGAAAATAATGAAGGGGAAGGTGGTTGGGACGGCCAAATGGTGATTAAGGTTGGAGGGTTGGATTTATAGTTTTTTTACAAGAAAGCCCCCCGTTTTTTATAAAAATCGTTTTAAAGCTACGCGCTTGAACTTTTTCTACATCGAAACCTTCAAATGCTCACATAACATCAAAAAAACATTAATAACAGGAAATTATATTTATTTTTCTATCTAAAAGGTATTTTATAATAATTAGGCGTTAAACGCCAAAAATGCGAGAAAACATGTAAATACCATAAAATTCTCAATTTTCACAACAAAACTACATAATTAATCACATAATCATATAAAACATAATTTCACACCAATTATGATTGTTTGAAAACTATTTTGACAAATCACCAACGTTCAGGGAGAGACGCGCGTACGATTCAGCAATTGTTCGAATTACCGTTACGTGTAGGGTTCATGAATGTTTGTGCACTAAATGACGCATTTAAGTAAACAAAATTAAATGCATAAATGTATGATTAGAAAACCATGTTTGTGTTGATAAAAAAGTGAACGGAAAATGTCGGGTGTCACAATAAGTAAATGACTAAAATGTCGGATCTAATATTACAGCAAAGTCAAAAATCATATTTCTTCTACCATCATCCCCAAAGTATTTTTCAAATTTGGCTTGCATCATTGATATCATTGTCATGAAATCAAAAAGATCCTTATTTTTCTTTGGCAATTCATTTAGGTGATCATCTATATCCATAACCTCAACATATACTTCATGGGCCACCACAATAGTTGAACAACTAGCATTTATTGTTTTTGTTTTGAATAGCTCAAGGAACTTTGTAAGCTTCTTTGCAACAATCCAATCACTATGATCTAGAATAACATCTAAGTCACTCCAGAAATTACTATACTTATGAGCAAAAATCAAAAACATCCTTTAGTTTAATAGCCCTTTCTAGCATGTCGTAGATGTTATTCCATCTTGTGCACACATCCAAAGATAACAAGTTGTTATTGGTAATAGAATTTTATTTAACTAAATTCAAACGCTTTAACGGTTAATATGTATATGAGATGAGTAATCATTTTAAATCTTTTAATATCAACCATTATTTACAAAATGCTAACATATAAAATATTATATAATATAGAGTAAATTATTGTTTTCGTCCTTGCGGTTTGACGAAAATTACGGTTTCAATCCAATAGTTTATTTATTACACCGACAGTCCAATAATTTTAGAGTTTATTTCAATCAAATCCACACCAAACATCGTTACTGTTGTTCATTAAGTTAGTGTAAAAATACCATATTACTCCTGGATTGAAAATGTAACTAATAATACTTGTTCCAACCTTTTTCCCTACATCTAACTCAATTTATCTCTACTCTCTTTCTCTCTTTCTCTCTTTACTCTCTCTCTCTCTCTCTCTCTTTCTCTTTCTACTCTCTCTCTCCCTGTTGCTACACAAATCCTAATCAAGGGATTAAGATTTGGGAGCAGTGCGAGAATGAGGTTGTTACCAAGGATCAGGCTGGAACTTGGCCTTGACTTTGACTGTTGGGAAGCAAGATGCAGCTGGGCTTGGATTCGGTTGAGCGAAGTATAAAGGATCAGGCTGGAACTTAGCATTGACTTTGACTTTTGGGAAGCAGGATGCAGTTGGGCTTGGATTCGGCTGAGCGAAGTATCAAGGATTAAGCTGGAACTTGGCCTTGACTTTGACTGTTAGAAAGCAGGATGCGGCTGGGCTTGGATTCGGCTGAGCGAAGTATCTGCGAGACAAAAACACCACCGTGAGTCTCGCCTCGGGCAGAAAGGGTTTTTTTCCCGAGACCACACTCCGGCGTGAGAATAAGTATGTGTATTGTGAGAACTTGACAGGGAAGATTAATAAGTGACTAGTTTTGTAGTGAAAGTGTTCTGAGGATGTCCTCTACCTGTGGAATGAAAGAGGTATTTATAGTGTTGGTATATGGGAACAAGAATACACGATATGACATGATTCTATTCTCGGAAGCCAGTGGTCAACGATCTAAGACTGAAATCCCCTAGCCAGGGGTTTTATACCTTTTTGGTGCCAAGGGTTTCTGACTAGCATTAATGTAATTTGTCTTTGTAGTTGACTTGGGAATTTTGGGGGCTGCTCTGACCTCTGCCAATGTTTTGGCTTTATTCATTTTTTCATCTTGTGTTTCTTTCTTATTCTCTTGTAACCAATGAATGGATTCCTTGGTTACCACGTTTGCCTTGTTTCGGGCCTTTCATAAAGATCTTCTGAGTGTCATAGGTGAGATAAATTGTCTCGTGTCTTTGAGCCAAGTACCCAGCCTCGGCTTGGGTCCATTCTTCCGACCGCGGCTTGGGCTTATTTTGTGGGTAAAACGCAACTTAGGCTTGTAGTGCGGGTTGGGGCGGGGTGAACTGCGGCCCGGGCCCCCAGCCCGGGTGAAACGCGGCTTGGGCTTGCAGCCCGAGTGAGCCGCGGCTGGGGCTTGCAGCCCGAGTGGGCCGCGGCTGGGGTGTTTCGCGGTTGGGGCTTACAGCCCGTTTGGGCCGCGACTGGGGTGATCCGCGGCTGAGGCTTACAGCCTGACCTTACGTTTTATCAGTTCAGGCTTTGTTTGTCTTTTGGGGTGATACCCCTTCATATCCCCCCAGTCCAATGTCATGGTGTCAACCATGTCACTGGAATAATAATTATGACGACTGTTCTTACCAATGCTCATGTTATATTTTCCTCGAGCCCCAACCCTAGTCTCCATCAATCATATCATTGTCTACCCTTTCTCGAATTACGGGTTTGTCTATATCAATCACCCCCTTGGTGACTTTGATAAAGGGAAAACAGTCGCTTCTTCTGAGGATACTAACCTGAATGTGGAGGAGAAATTTGTTCCTGACTGGGATTTGACTAATGGAACTACCTTTGAAACTCCGAAGTCGTGTAGGGACTTTATGTTCGCGTCTCGCACGCCTGCTGAGTTTTACCGTGGGGATGGTCTGAAAATCAGAGAATTATCTAACGTTGTTTGTTTGGCCTTGGTGACAATTTATTCTCTTTTGTTGAGATTCATGGTCGTTGGGTTGATGGTGTCAATGAGATTCGTGATCTCGAGAAGCAAGTGTCAAAATTCGAGGCTGAGAACGCGTCCCTCAACTGTCGTTGTGATGTGTCTGAGCTTGCTAAAGAAAAACTTACTTGAGATCTCAGTGGTGCCCAAAAGGAGCTTTGTATTCAACATGGTCTAAGAGGAAATGGATCATTTCGGATGGTGTCGTTTTGACTTTTTATAAGATACGCGATAGTGACGAGTTTCTTGATGCTTTAGCTAGGATCAACAGTCTTTCAGACAAGATAGGGTACAATGCGAGTCTGTTGGATGAAGCTCGCCTTGCTGTAGAGGGCAAGAAACCCGAGGAAGCCAAGAATTTTGACAAAAATGCATTGAAGAAACTACGAGCTGAATCTGATTGCTTTGATAAAGCCATTTTTCCCATGGTTGAGACTATTGCTACTACGCGCGATTCGAGCATTGAGGAGATCAAGTCGTTCCTGGACCCTCCAGCTGAAGACCCTGCTCGTGTTTAGCTAGTTTATCTTTGGGTGTTGTTTTTGTATTTGTATCAATCTTGTACTCGACTTTATGTTGTCTCTTTTTGTGATGGTATTTAAACTTTGGCACCATATATGTATGCTTTTAAACCGTGGTTGTTCATTGGGTTTGCTCGACTTTCTTTACTGCAACTTGGTTCTTAATATCTTCTGCACATAAGTACGCATGGGTTCGGTCGTGGCTCGTGGCTTCGCCCGCGACTCTGACTTTGGCCGCGACTCGTAACTTCGGCCATGACGTTGACTTTATGTTATCATTTTGACATTGCTAATGCCAGCTCTTCGTTCGATTGCTTTTCTTCGGCTATCACCCAACCAACTTTTTAATACCATACGTCCACTTTTGACATTGTTAACCCCGACTGGACTTGACTAATGGTACTATTCTTGAGAAAATCTTAATTATGCAGGGAGTTCATTTTTTGTCTCTCGCTCTAGCCAAGATTAACTATGGCAAAAGTTTGAGAAATAAACAAATGTTTAACGTTGGGTGCTAAGTAGTTATGAATAGTTTTCTTTTCTTTCATAGAGATTCATGGTTGTTAGATAGAATGCGTTAAAGAAATGAGAGAGCTTAGAAAATAGTTGTCTGAGTTGAAAGATAAGAATACATCTCTTCGATCTCATTGGACTAAGCCAAGAAAGAACAAGAGAAACTCACCTGAGACCTGAGTGAGGTACCAGAAGATCACTTGATTAAGTAACATGTTTGCTAGAGACAATATTTGCTCAAATATAAGTAAGCATTTTAATTGATTTCAAACTATTTACTCAAACATGGTTAAGCAAATTTTGATCTTGTAGTACTTTCTATCCAAACATGATCGGGTGTTTGGACTAACTCATATATCGAAATTAGTTGCCTTCGATATTTTTAGCTCAAATATGGTTGATTCAAATGATTTCAAGTTATCAGCTCTAACGCGGTTGAGTGATTCAAATGACTTCAACCTTATCTACCCAAGATGGTTGGGTGATCCAATCATTTTCATGGTCATTGACTTAGACCTGGCTGAGTTTTTTGAATGCATTATTTGCCCAAGCATTGTTAGGCGATTCAACTTATATCATGATTGCTACTCAAGCATTCATTTGGTTGCTTTTAACATCATCTACGAAGCTTGGTAACTTGCTTGATTACATATACTTACTAACTCAAAATGAGCATGCTTGCTTTTAACATCATATACCCAAGCCTAGTTACTTGCTTGGTCTTATGGTTACAAAACTTGAACATGATTTACTTGTTTTCTTATAACATCGTATACTCAAGCTTGGTTACCGCTTGATTTCATGGTTATTAACACATATATGATTGAGTTACTTGGTTGCTTGTAACATCATCTACTCAAGCTTGGTTATTTGCCTGATTTCATAGTTATTAACATAGATATGATTGAGTTATTTGGTTGCTTGTAACATCATCTAGTCAAGCTTGGTTATTTGATTGAATTCATAGTTGTTAACATAGATATGAATGAGTTACTTGGTTGCTTGTAACATCATCTACTCAAGCTTGGTTACTTGCTTGATTTCATTGTTAGTAGAGTCAAACATGGTTGAGTTACCTGGTTGTATGCAACATTATCTACTCAAGCTTGGTTACTTGCTTGGTTTCATGGCTACTAACTCAAACATGATTGACTATTACTTGGTTGCTTGTAACATCATCTACCCAAGCTTGGTCGAGTGACTTAAGTGCTTTGAAAGTTGTCTACTAAACGTGCATGGCTGACTTAGGTGCTTTCAATGTTTTTCACCTAGACGTGGCTAGGTAACTTAATTGTTTTCAAAGTTGTCCACCCAGACGTGTCTGGGTGACTTAATTTCTTTTAGCGTTGTTTACCCAGACGTGGTTGGGTGGCTTATCTACTTATAAAAGTAATACATCACTTAGTTACATATAAAGACATGTAATACCTTTAAAGTTGAGCTCCATTTCATGTATGCAGGATGGTGGTAAGATCTAGTTGAGGGAGTTTGTATGTGCCATTGTTCCCATCTTCCTTGGTTAAATAAGGACTTTACCTTAGGCATTTTTGCATCGAATCCATTGATTCGTGACTTTGCTATAACCCACCAGATGTTAGGTTCCTTTGAATCTTATTAAAAGTCAACATATATGCAATTCACTATCAACTGCCGCTAACCACTAGCAGCTCATACCAACCGGAGCGAAGCACCAGCCAAAGTTCACATCAATCGCATCTTAACACTAGTAAAAGATTATATCAGTCACAGCTCAGCACCAGCCATAGTTTAGCACCAGTTGAAGCTTATGACAGCCACAACTTAGCATCAGTTGCAGCTCACACCAGCTCCAGCTGAGCACCAGCCAAATCTCAGCACCAACTGAAACTTACACTAGCCAAATCTCAACACTAGCTAAAGCTCACACCAGCCGCATCTCAGTACAAGCTGAAGCTTACACTAACTGAATCTCAACACTAGTTGCAGCTCACACCAGCTGCAGCTGAGCACCAGCCAAATCTCAGCACCAGCTGAAACTTACACTAACCAAATCTCAAGAATAGCTAAAGCTCACACCAGCTGCATCTCAATACAAGCTAAAGCTTACACCAGCCGAATCTTAACACTAGTTGCAGCTCACACCAGCTGCAGCTGAGCACCAGCCAAATCTCAGCATCAGCTGAAGCTTACACTAGCCAAATCTCAACACTAGCTGAGGCTCACACCAGTTGTAGCTGAGCACCAGCCAAATCTCAGCACCAGCTAAAGCTTACACTAGCCAAATCTCAATACTAGCTGAGGCTCACACCAGCTGCAGCTGAGCACCAGCCAAATCTCAGCACCAGCTGAAGCTTACACTAGTCGAATCTCAACACTAGCTATAGCTCACACCAGCCGCATCTCAATACAAGCTGAAGCTTACACCAGCCACATCTTAGCACCAGTTGTAGCTCACACCAGTTGCAACTGAGCACCAGCCAAATCTTATTACCAATTAAAGCTCACACCAGTCGGAACTCCTGCTTCTAGGTGCAGCTTAGGTCTTGCTCATGTCCACGATCCTTTAGCCTAGGACTTATTCATATTCTCAAAAACCTCTTGTTGGAGGAAGGATGCAACTGGACTCGAGATGAAGCCCGGATACGGTCCATTTCTTGTCATAGCTCAATGTGACATAGTTTTGACTTGTTATTTGCTATGATAACCCAATGCACACCATTTTAGCTTCGACCGCAGCGTTCCTTTAACACAACACCAACGAATATTTTGGTTTCGAGGCAGTGGAGGTTTTATGTGAGCGACCATATATAGATGCTTGCCATGACATAAGGAGCTTCAGACTGGACCAGCGGTGACTGGGTAGATAGGGAAGTTGCGGCTCACTAAGCAACGATGGTAAGCCCCATCCACGACCTGTTTCCTGTCCGGCTGTTCGTTCCACTCTCCAAAATATATACACAAAAGGATATATCGACATTTATCATGAGTAGAAAGATCTAGAAAGACAAGCAAGTCTTGCAAGGTTTAGTTTTTGGAGCAGTGTCACATGGGAACCGACCTGCAAGCACTTTTGTGTCGTTGCCCGGCCTTCGCCAATTTAACCCGACAGGTTCCAGCCAACAGATAAACATTTTACAAGGTTGAGCATCGAGTCTTGGCTTAGGCAAATAATAGCTAGTACCTTGTGCTTAATATGACGTAGAATAGTTGAATGCCATGGTAATTAGAAAAAAATAATATGAATTTGACAGGCTCACATGGCCCTTATACACACGTTAGGTCGAACTTTACTATACTATAGTAATATAGTTTTTGATTATATCCATTGTATTTATTTATTTAATTTCCCATGCACAACAACTTTTTCGTATCCATAAAAAATACTTTATTCAATTTGAAGTAAATGAGTTGCAACCATTATATAGTAAGTTGAACAGTTCAATAGTAGATAGCAGCTAAAGCTTAATATTTTTTCATTCAAAGAGTTAAGATAAGGAATATGGATTTAATATTGTGTCAACAGAGTATATCATGCAATAATTATGTTATTTAAAAACTCATGAACCACATATATTACAAAGTGGTTGTAATATTTTGACTAATAAAATCAGAATTTAGGTTGTGTTCAGATGATCAACATATACAAAACAGTAAGGAGTGGCTATACTTTAACATATTAAGGATGCAGGAAATGTCACAAATAGTTTCGTTGCATGTATATGAGTGTTTCAGATATATGTGCGAATGAGGTTACCACATGAATAATCATCGTATTCCATTTTAGCATTTACTAAGAAAATTATGTTTTGAAAACAAATTATATTGTTAGTTTTCAAATATCTAACATATTCTATATAAGCACATGAACGAGACTGCCTTTAGTAAAAATATGGTGGAGATAGTTGGAGACTTGAAACCTGACAACTCAGAGTCATGGATATAGATCAGAATATCTTGTAGAGTGTACCACAAGCACAGATTTGTCTGTTGTATGGAGAGCGTGAAACATATTTTGTTTAGGTCCCACGGATGGCGCCAAATGTTGCTACACAAATACTAATCAAGGGATTAAGACTAGGGAGCAGTGCGAGAATGAGGTTGTTACCAAGGATCAAGCTGGAACTTGGCCTTGACTTTGACTTGTAACGCCCCGATTTCCAGGACCTTACAAAGAGCCGTCTACCATGAAAATTTTATAAAACATGCAAGGTACAAATTTAAGCAGCGGAATTAAACTTTAACAAAACCATGCATGTCATTAAAAACATTGTTGTTAGACCATACGGATTGGTCTAGGACCGTTTACAAAGATTTATGTACTGCATTACAAAACATCAGAGAACTCTTATCAAAATTGGATGTCAGTCTTGCCCTACCAAGTAGTTCTCCCCGCGTGCCATCCCCAGCAACAAACTACCTGCCAACTGAAAATGTATGAAAAGTCAGCGTTGCTGAGTGAGCTCTAGTTTTTAAAAGCATTAAAATACCTTGAGTAACTTATATATAAGATCACACTCTTTTCTTTAAAATCCTTTCCTTTATACCTCACTATATGAGCATACATCATACATACATCAAGGTATAGATTTGCTTATCTTTCTTTCATTCTTTATC
>BJCM01269300.1:0-14766 GCA_018326385.1 Flaveria bidentis
TCTTTCTCTGTTTCCTTTGACAAGAAGCATTGTACTTGATGATCGGTTGTGGAGGCCTTTGATAGGTCCAAGACATATAAATCATTGTATCTTGAAGCTAACATTAAGACTTGATCCTCCGGTATTACATACTCCTTCTTCAACACATAGCACTTCTTGTTGTCAAAGATTACCTTGAATCCTTTGCCACAAATCTAGGATACAGAAAACAAGTTATTTTATAGTTGTTGAATGTAGTTGACCTTGTCAAACTTGACTTTCTTGTTTCCCACTTTGCCTTGTGTTCTGATATATCCTCTTTTATTTCCAACAAAGGAAACATGCCCCTCTTTAATTTGTTTGACATTTGACAGGAGAGACAGGTTCCCAGTCATGTGCCTTGATGCCTCACTATCAATGATCCAGGCATTTGTAGAAGCACTATAGCGGACACCCTGTACATTTAAAGGAAATGATTAGTTTAGGTTAGGGACCCAAGCCTTAACTGGCTTGGGTGACCCAGAGGCATCACACATCATGATTTCTACCCACTGTCCATTTGAGGGAGAGGGCAGATCATTCTTCTTCTTGTGCTCATTATCAGACATTGGACTTGATTTTTCTTTCCATAAGCCAGTTTTGAGTAAGGCATGTTTGTGATAAACAAACGACTGGCTTATGGTTTGAACTTTATGTTCCCTAATTCTTCTTGGTGGAGTGAAAGAACCCTTTTTAGAAGAACTTTGTTTAGGATCATGAAGTTCAATTTTCTTTCTTGGTGTCTGATAATAAGGACAGTTAGAAGCAATGTGTCCATACTTTCCACAATTGTAGCATGATCTACTTTTAACATGTTGGTGGAACTGTTTCTCTGGGGAAGTGTGTGACATAGGTGTGAATTTAGTCTGTTTAGGTTTTGATACTTCTTGTTTAGACGTTTTAGCTTCTTTAACAAAATTCATTATTTGAACATTTTTAACATCTTTACTCTTTTGTTTACTTGGACTTAGACATGGTGCACGTGATTGGTTAACTTGTTTGGTCTTTTTGGGTTTAGAATTAGACATATTTGAACCTGACTTTACCTTAACCTTTTCAAAATTTTCATCCAAATTAACAATAGGCATCTTACCTTTCAACATCAATGTGGCCTCCTTTTGTTTAGTGACGAATTCAACTGGTTTACTTGTGGAATCGGGATCACTAACTAGAGGAGTGGACACCACATGATCCTTGATTGGGTTGTAATTAATTGGTTTACATTTAGCATTCAACAAGATCTCATGTGGTGATGGCACCACTTTGTAACCTAAACCCTCCCCATTGTTGCGTTCTTTCACTAAGTGCTGGACTATGTGAGAAGAACTGGTCCAACTGTGTAGTTTTTGTCTTAATGAATTTACTTCAACTTCTAAAGCTACTTTTTGTTCTTTAGTTTCTTCTAGGGAGTTTAAATAGAACTTTATGTCATTTTCTTGGTTAAAAGCAACAACTTCGGTTTCCCTTAGTTGTTTATTTAATAGTTCTATTTTCTCTTTATAACTGTGCTCATTTTGTTTTAAAATCTGGTTTGTTTCTGTGCACAGTTGTAAGTCATTTACTAAGCTATCATTGTGATCTAATAACCTAGCAAATTTTGAGTCTATGCTTTCTCTAAATTTATTACATTCATTACAAGCATGACTATGAAAAAGTTGGTCTTTGGTACTTACCTGAGAAGATTCTGTTGAATCAGCCATCATAGCAGAGTTTGACTGTTCGGGTGCTGGTGATTCTGAACATGTTGTTCTGAGACCTTCTTCATTCAGGTGATCGACCAAATTCGCAGTTTCTTCATTATTAGACATCACTAGTTCCACTGCGATTTCACCTTCGCTTCCAGAGTCGTCATCCAAACCCTCAACACAAGCAATGTTGGATTCTCCTGGAGATACAAAGCGAAAGGTCCAATCTTGCCCTTCGCCGTCTTGTGCAGTCAAGGCTTTAGTATCCTTGCTAGACGATGTAGCCCCATTGGTGGTTTTGTCTTGACAATTGAAAGTGGAGAATGGATTACCATTACCTGTTTTCTTGGGCTTCACACATTCACGCTTGAAATGCCCCTTCTCTCCACAGTTAAAACAGGTAACTTTGGTTTTATCAAAACAAAAGGTAGTGTCTTTGGTGGCTATCAAGTTTTGTCCCGTCTTTTTCACAAACTTCTTTGCCATCCGGACAACACTAGCCAACGCCCACATGATATCCATTCTTTCAAGTTTAGTTTCATCTACCTGCTCGTAGTCTTCATCGGCGAGATGACAGATTCCAATCTTTCCTGCAACCAGGCAATCATAGGAGTGAACTACAGCTACAAGGAGATCCATATGCTCCTTTGCCACATCTACAGAAATATTACCGAGATCCTCGGTCTTCAACTTCGTAGTATTAGCTTCAGGTGCTATAAATTGGGTGCAAGATGACCCTGACGTGTCAGGACCTGAAGTAGTGGCTTGGGAAGGAGCAGCTGAACTAGACTCGAATGCTGTTTGAAGTGGTGCTCAGAACTTTTTGGTTGAGGAGTTGAGTTGTAAAGTGATGGGTTCTGATCATATGATCCCTTTTGAGACATGTACTTCATCCTCAGTTCTTCCTCTTTCAGCTTCAAAATGAAGTCATTAATATCCAACTTTGCCAGCATATCATTCTGTCTTAGATTTGACACAAACGAAACCCACTTCTCTGGCAATCCATCTGCGAAACTCAACACCTTGTCTTCCATGGACGTGGTAACCCCATGAGTGTGCAACTCACTCATCAAGTGGTAGAAACGGTCGATGATGTCATCCAGGCTCTCTTTTCCTATCAAAGAGAAGTTGTCAAACTCCTTCTTCAAAGCCTTTGCCTTTAATGCCTTCAACATCGCATTCCCGTTATACCGCTTTTCTAGAGCCTCCCATAACTTCTTAGCTCGTTTGTTCTCAGAAAACTGATGGAATATATCCTTAGGAATTGACTGAGTTAACAAAGAATACACCTTCTTCTCTGCGTTGTACTTCACCTTCTAGCTATCAGTCATGCCACCCAAGGTAAGTTTAACTCCATCTGCACCAACCAACATGCTATATCCTGTCTCGATTGATTCCCACAAATTGGGATCAACTCCGTTTAGGTATATCTCGAACCTTTGCTTCCATTGTGGGTAATCATCTAACGTTACGAGCTTAGGGGGCTTATTGTGATTCCCAATTTCATTCTCCAGAAGCAATAGATTCTGGATCCATGAATCCCTACCGGTAGTAAACGCTGAGTACTGATCTTCCACTTTTTATTAACTTTGAATTTCAAACTGAAAATTATTTACTCGTGTGAATGGAGGGGTCCGAATGGATCAATCGTGCGATTGAACAAATGCGGTTGAGCCAATCGTGCGATTGGACAAATGCGGATGAATAGTCGTGTGATTGAGCAGATGCGGATGAACAACTCAAATGAGATTATTTAGTCATACGAATGGATGGGCGACTGAGTTCAATCGTGCGTATGAGAGATGCGAGTGAGTTCAGTCGTGCGATTGAGTCAATCGTGCGACTGAAGGTTGCTGGTTTTGAAAATTTGAGGGTTTTTGGTACTTTCACACAAAGATACGATTTTTCAGAAACCCTAATCTGCCGTAAGCTAGAAAACGTGAACTTTTGGATCTGGAGACGTCGAAAACAATGTTTTACTAAAAAAGATGGTGTTTTTGAATGAAAAAACGTTATTTTTTACACCAAACGATCGAAACACACTCAAAATCAAGAGCCAAAGCTCTGATACCACTTGTTAGAACCGTTTGCGTACGGCATACTAACTGATTCTGCGCGTTTACAAACTCAAATAGTGCGGAATCCTATTTGATTGGCGATCCAATCAGTGAGAACACAGTTCAAATCAATCTAACGATTATTGAAACGTTACGAATGATTAGAGAATGATCAACTGTGATCTATGAACTTGGAACACGTTTTCTTGAGTCTCTGGACGGCTAGGGTACAATTATGTGTATAGGTAGTTGAATTGTTGTGTTTTTCCACGAATTAGGTGGTATTTATAGGTTAGGGTCTTTCAATCGTACGACTGAACCATTAGCAAGGTCCAGTCGTGCGACTAAATCATGCGGTTTATCCATCCGTACGACTGAAGGTTCAGTCGTGCGGCTGAGTCAATATTATGTCTCAATCGTGCGACTGATCCAGTTTCCTGGTTCAGTCGTGCGACTGGTCCATTAGCATGAAGTATTCATGCGTATGGTCCATTAGCATGGTCCATTCGCATGAGAACTTCACACGAATAAGTTTGAACATGTTTCTCAATCATTATTGACTAAGAATTATGTACAACAACCACAAACCTATATATTTAGTTCACTATAAGTAATCACACAATAAACAATGAAATATTAAACATTATAAACATCAACCATACTTTGTATTTCATTCATACCCATTCAATTACATATAAGTAAGACATGATAGACATATTACATTAAGCTCCTAAACTAGGTACACATGTATCAACACAGCCAAGCCCAAATGTTGTTGTGGCATACTTTGGAGCTGAAGAGCTTCAAAGGTTGAATGCACTGTCTACCACTATCAAAGAAGTTGGTCAACCTAAGGTCCACATTGAACCTAGGGGTGTGCACGGTGTAGTTTTGAACCCCACCGGAACCGAAACCGATAGATTCGGTTAATTGAAATCTTTAACCATTCGGTTTCGGTTAACCACGGTTATGTGCGGTTAACCACGTTGTTTTATTAGGCTAAACTTTTTGGGCTTCAAGAATTGTGGGCATTAAAATTTAGGCCAACTTTTTCTACTAGTTGTGTTGTTGTTCTGTTATTTTTTGCTCAATTACAAGTGGTTGGTTATTATAATTATCTTTTACCCATTTATCATACATATCATCTTCTTCTGGTTTGAGGTTTTCAGGCCTGTTTCTAGACGTGCCACCTGATAATACGCTTTGTTTTTGGGCACCAGAGTATGTGTAGTAGCCATATATAAATAAATGTTGAATATTCATTACTCAAACTATATAAAAAGTTAACATCACACAAAATGGTATTTGTGCTAGACTGTTAATCACAAAAACTACCAATCACAAAAGTTACCAATCATAGAAAATACCATCACAAACATACGGTAAGTAACCATCACAAAATATACGATGTCACAAAAAAACCAAGCTTCAATGCATCATTTGTTCATCTTCATCTTCAATAGACCTCATCCAAAGTGTTACTTTGTTTCTATTATATTAAATCTTCATTTTCAACAAAGCATTCTTTGTGGCTTTTTCTCCCGATCATCAAATATACACATAAGAAATATATATAAATAGGTAAGTCAAAAAAATCATGAGGTTAAAAAGTAAAAGCAAACTTACCATCTTCTAATTTCTCCAAATTCTCTACTAAATCTTCAAGTGGTACGCCATAGATGTGAGACTCTTGTAAATCCGTTAGTGTTGACCTTATCCAATCTTGTGCACAAATCAATGACTCGGCGGTGTTTGAAGTAAGAGAGCTTCTATATTTATCAATAACCCTACCACCGGTACTAAATGCCGACTCCGATGCAATGGTTGAGATTGGAACTCCCAAAACATGTCTAGCAACTTGTGAAAGAATAAGGAATTTAACCGAATTTAGTTTCCACCAACCTAAAACATCAAAGTTATCATCTCCTTTTATTCTTTTCTCGGTCCCATCACGCAAGTATATATCTACTTCACAATTATCAACCTCTTCTCCGTATTCTTCTTCCAAATATTTTAAATAACCATCATCTAAATCAAAATACTCATCATCAACCAAATTAGAAGAAGAAATGGTACTTTTCTGCTCATTTGCCTTTTTAATCTTCGTTTTATAATCATTAAACAACTCCAACAATGCTTCTTTCACTTGATTCTTTATCACCTTAATTCTATTGGTGTCCTTACCATAAATCAAGCTTAAACAATAACCAAGATAACTAAACTTATTTCGAGGATCTAGAACTAATGCCACATACAACAAAAAGTTGATATTGTCCAAATTATCCTAATATTTATCGAACTTTGCTTTCATAGACTCGATCATTTTTTTCTTCTTTTCGTCATTACTTAAGGACATTTTTTTTATGGTTGTGTGCACCACACAAAGCTCATAAAACAACAAACTAGAGGTCACATACTTAGTACCCGAAATCTTTTTAGTGACATTATAAAAAATCTTCAAGTACTCCATAAATAACCTATTAAAAAAAAAATAAAATAAGACATATCACAATTGAACATAAGATATAAACTAAAAATATAATAAAGTACCTCACTTTTTCCCAATCCTCATTATTGGGTGCTCCCAAAACTTTATCACTCCGTTTTCTTTTTCTTGTACTCCACTCATCTTCCTCAACTTCACTATGAAAGTAGTTTCTATAATTTGAATCAACATCTTGAAGTCTATCAAGAAAATAAAACATATAGTATATTAGATTGCTAGTGGAAATATATATATGAAATAACTTAAAAAAGTTAAATACCTATCAAATGCTTTTGAAAACTTGAGTACCGTTTCCAACATCAAAAACGTTGAATTCCATCATGTTTCGATATCAAGAAATGGTTTTCTTTTGCAATCTATATTTTCTTTCTTGACAATTTCTATAAAACTTAGATACCTACCGGGAGATGATCTTAAATACCTTACGGCATTTTGAATTCTACATATGGAATCATCTTGTTCTTGCTAACCATCTTTGACAATTAGATTGACAATATGAGCGTTGCATCTTAAATGCATATACTTGCAATCTAAGATCGAATGGGGACCTTTAAGCATCACTTTTAAAAATCTAATTGCTCCATAATTTGATGAAGCATTATCCATGGTTATTGTAAAAATCCTATCAATTCCCCATAATTGTAAGCATCGATAAACTAACCTTCCAATTGTCTCACCCTTGTGATTTGAAATTTGACAAAAGTTTAGAATCTTCTTTCTTAAAACCCAATCATCATCAACCTAGTGTGCTGTAAGACACATATAATTAAAATTCTGAACCGACGTCCACGTGTGGGTAATAAGTGACACAGTTTGATCTTTTAAAAGCATTTTTAATTTCTTTTTCTCTTCATCATATATTGACAAACAATCCCTAGCAACCGTCCATCTAGATGGAAGCTTGAACATTGGATTCAACTCCCATACAAATTCTCTAAACCCCTTGTCATCAACTATACTAAAAGGTCGATTGTCTTTTATACACATTCTAGCAAGGGATTTTCTACAGTTTTCTTGACTTAATGTGTGAGATGTCAAGCTTGAACCACCTTCTCCTAAAGTTTGAGGCTTAAAAATTAGAGTGGATTGTTTGTTTTTGTCTACTTGTTTATAAAGGGGTGAACTCTGGCATACACTTCTCAAATGATACGACAAAGCACTCGTATCATTCTTTCTAGAACCAGCTGCCATCAAGAGCTTACAATATGGACATCTTGCCTTCTTGGTATCCTTATCAATAGTAAAATGATCCCACACAAAAGATCTAAATCTACCACCATCCTTCTTCTCTTGCTCCATATTTTGCTCATTGACATTACCAACCGGTTCAGTAGTGTTTTCTTCATCAATATCAATTATTGGTGTTTCCATCTACAATTACATTATAGTATGTATTAGGTAAATGAGAAGTAAAATTTTGAAATTAATTATCAAACAAAAATATAAACTAATCAAATAATGAATCTGCATAATCATACAAATTAACAAAACACATCTCTTTTGTACAAATTTTACAATATTGAAGAATATTTGTGGACAAATGCAATCACGCAGTTCACGAGAAAGCATACAATATACCCGTGTTGAGAGTAATTAGCATATCATAGTACCAACATGTATGCTAACACAATACAACTCCTTAAAGAACTTTAAGAACCTATGCAACTTACAGAAAACATTAACTTGCTTAGGAAGAAGCCTCATGAGTCAAGAAAAATTGCAGTCCCAACTTACTACAATAATACACATTGTACTAGTTTGGAATATAGGTTATTAGGCATAGGCTATATTGAAACGAGACCACTTGCGGAGTCTTAACTTAATACCTTCTGATGATTATAGCCACACAACAGTCAACAGCCAACACTTTGTTGCCTCAAAGCTTCATAGTGTCAGCTATCATCAACTACAAGAAACTAACTTAAAGGTTGCTAACTTTAAACATGATATTCAAATGGGCAAAATTAAATAATAAATCTCAATAATCAAAGAAAATCTCAACTAATGAGTCAAATTCTCAAAAGATTCAAGAAAATAAGACACAAAAATAAGACACATTATAGAATCAAACACACCTTGATTAGTCAAATTCTCGGAATACACAATGAACACTCGCGGAATTTAGAATCACTGACAATCTCAACATTGATTCTCAAAAGACACAAGGAGGATGGGTCGAATTCTCGGAATATAGAATCGCCGGCGATCTCAGATCTTTGGAAGATGTTGTGCTGGAACTCCTTGAGGCTGGAACAGTGGAACCAAAAGGATGAAAACCAAAAAGCGGGACTTGGGATTTGAGAACTAGAAAGATTTAGGGTTATCTAAATATTTTAAATTTTGACATTTAATTTTATATTAGTAATGGCCCTTACTTTGACTTTGGGCTGAACTTAAAATAGTGAGTGGGCCCTTTATAAACAATTCGGTTCGGTTAAATAAGGATCGGTTGACCACGGTTCGGTTCGGTTTTACAGGTTCGGTTAACCACGGTGCAGTTCGGTTAATTCGGTTATAAAAACAACATTAACCGAAACTGAACCGATAAATTCGGTTAATGAAAAATCTTTAACCGCACCGTCGGTTAATGTCACGGTTCGGTTATTTCGGTTCTGTTTCATTGGTTAATTTGGTTAAGATCTGGTTAATTCGGTTTATTACTCACCCCTAATTGAACCTGAGATTACTTTCGAAGGGGAAATGAGGACTGATGGCCCAACAACTAAAATAGTTGGGACAGAAAGTGCAATCCCACAGATTTCCAAAGCTGAAGTCAAAGCCTCGGAAGAACCATTGCAATCTTCCCAAGCTGAGATGGAAGCTTTGGAAGGGTTATTCTCCTTATCCGATGATCTAGTTAACACATATGCATTTCTCGAACTAGCATCTAAGGTAAATAGTGAGGGTTTTCCCAACTGACCTCTAACTCAAATAACATCATCATCACATGCTCCAATCACCACCTCTTAACTTGAAACCTCTACATAAGATTCTCCAAAATCTTGAACTTCCGAAGACACCAAAGGGAAGAGGAAGATGACTATGGAA
The DNA here is from genome assembly GCA_018326385.1 of Flaveria bidentis. NCBI lineage: Eukaryota > Viridiplantae > Streptophyta > Magnoliopsida > Asterales > Asteraceae > Flaveria > Flaveria bidentis. The sequence continues at coordinate 9,315 of BJCM01269300.1, forward strand.
GAGCTTCTGGAGGTAGAAAGGTTAGAAAAGCTGAAAAGAAATTCCTACTGGGAAACTATTAGCTGCAAGTAGCAAAGCAGCTATAGCCAACTAAGAGGCTATTAATAACAAAAGGAGGGTGGAGATTATTGACAGGCTTATCAATCTTGGAGCTGTTAATGAATATGTGCTCCTGCTACCACTAGAGGAGCTGATTAAGTTAAAAAAAGGCAAACCTGCTAAGAATTGAACAAGAAAAAGACGCAACAAGGTTGGCCTTAGAGGAAGAAAGGAGAGAAAGAAGGAAGAAGCTGACCAGCAGCTGAAGAGCGAAAGGATAACTTTCCTAAGCTCCAGGGGATTCTCTCTTGAGGAATTAAATCCTCACAACAATGACACGATCTTGTGGCTTTTCAAGAAAGATCAAGGAGGAAGAAGGAAGGTTGCCAAGGAGAAACTAAGAGAGAAGAAGAAGGAGGAAGAAGCTCGACTTGTTATTGTCAAGAAGCTAGGAGACAAAGCCTGGATGAGAGACTATCTAAGAGTTCACGGCTTCTATGGCAGGCAGGTGGGTCCTATGTCTGAAAAGACCCTACAATGACATGTTAGTGACATCAAGGCTGACATTCGCTCAGGGAAAAGGAAAGAGATGTATAGAAGGGGACAAGGGATGACCTTCAAACCTACATCTCAATCCTAACCCCAACCTAAACCTATTTCGTTCTCTTTTCCCATCAAAACTGAGCCAACCTAGGAGCCATACACTCTAGAACCCACATCATCAACCATACCCATTCCTCACCGCAACTACTTATCCTCAAACCCAAAACACTCCCAAGAACCCAAACACCTTTACCTACCCAACAACCACCCAAGTCATCCTCTCAGCCTTCTAAACATCTCTCCTTATAGGAATTCAAGGAGATCAAGACGAAGTTCATTAAATGTACAACTTTGAGAGATATCTCTTGCCCTCACTAGAGAACAATTCCTTGATCTGCCTAGGGGAATATTGGATCAAGCAATTAAGCTCCTTGGCCTCAACTCAGATTCACTAAAGGAAGTATAAAAGAAGCTAAGAAGAAGGCTGGTAACTCTGCTGGATTCAAAGAATGGGGATAGAGTACCAAGTCAGCTCCTTGTGCCAAGAAAGAAGATAATCCAGTGGAGGTATGAACACTCTTCTCACAACTTGGTTGTTGAGAGAGAGAATGGTGAGATAAACAGACTCAATGCCTCATCTTTGCTACACTTAAGCAGGTTCGATATTGTTGAGTTAGCAGATAAGCCATTCTCCAACCCTCTAACTCTAAGATAGATGCTCATATTAGAAATCATCTTAGCAGTCTTCATCCGGCTAAGCTAACGTTAAAGAAGAGTTGAAGCTAAGAGAGAAGGATGAAATGGAAGGATCAACAACCAAAGGCAAAGCCTTTCTTCAAATCGTTGAAAGACCTGAACTTGAGTTCATAGTTAGATGGGAGTATGAGTACAACTCCCGCCAACTAACTCTCTTCAGAGGGCCACAACAAAGGGTGCATATCATTCAAAGTGACAGACTGGATCTCCTGTCCACTAATGATTTGTATAAACTTCTCAGCACCACATCAGGGAAGAATAAAGAAGTAGATAAACATCTTCTTTCCTTGGTGCTAAAAGTTTTAAGAAGCCTACACAAATGAGGTTTTGTTCAAATAGTACCTAATTCTTGTGCTTCTATAGGTACCAAGTTGCCATCATGAAGATAACATGAACAACTATTTCGAAGTCACAATCTCCATTTAGAAGATAAGGGATATCCATCAAGTCTTGAAAAGAATAATAATACATCGGTTGGATGTTACACCAAGTACTCACCTTTGACCACACTTGTGTTGTCAACCCACATGAAATAGACAAGTGATCCACCGATTACTTAATTACACCACATGATCTGCATAGAATGGATTGAAGGGTAATATTTCTATGAGAAAGAGTCACATGTAGGTAATCGATTGAGATTGAGAAAGAGTCACATGTAGGTAATAGATTGAGATTTGCTCGCCAATTAAGGATATTTATCCATTTGGGAATCCATTCATTCCAAGAAAATTCATAGTCACCACCCACACTAATTTTACTTTGAATTAGATCTTTAACATAACTAGGGGATAATTATTGTAAAACCACATATGTTGGATCAAGTAAGGCTGGTGCAACCAAAACCAAACACTTAGATTAATTTGGTACAACTGATGAAGAACTTCCAAAGGCAAATGAAGTTCTTCCGATGGCAAATGCTGAGTTTCCGAAGCTTATGTCTAAAGAAGCTTTCGATGGAAAACTCCAACTTTTGAAGACAAAGTCTTCCTTCTTCCTAAGTTCAACACTTAATAGAAAGCAAGACAATGACTTCCAAAGTATAAAGACTTGAAGAAAGCCTCAAGCCTTGGAAGAAGTAGCTTCTTTCAAAGTATAAGTGGCTTCGGAAGAAGTTCTTCCAAAACCAGTTAACCTTTGGAAGAACCTACTATGAACCAATGGACACAAGTATGGTCCTTTTGACACTCCGCTGCAAATCTCTGAGAACTTCATGGTGCTTTTCCCACTCCTATGTAGTTGACCATGCTTTATTTCACTGTTTATTTTTTATTAGTTAGTACTAACTTTAGCTGGTGACAAAATGTAAGTCATGGACATGTCATGACTACCATATCTTAGATAATATTTTATCTAAGATACCTTATCGTTGGCAATATAGTATTTGCTTTAGTCATAGGTTTCCAGTTGGTATCAAAGTATATCCGACTATAGGTGATAGTATATATAGTCTTTTCATTGTAACTCATCTAATATGTTTGTAAGAGTCTTGTAATACGTTGAGTTGAGAAGTAATATATACAAGTACCTTTAAAGTTATTCTCTTGTGTTCTTAGCTACTTAGTATATTACTATCAACTCTTAGAGGGATTCTGCATCATCTAACCGAGTATGATTAAATGAGTTTGAGAGAAAACAAGTGTGTAGTGATAAAACTTGATCCTGCAACATCCTTCATTTCCAAGTATCTTTGGACCATTTGGTGTAACCGATAACAGTCTCGTCATTAAATGTCCCAAGTCATCCTTTTCTTGAATTGAGATCACCTCTTTTTTCATCTCCAAAGTCATATTAAACTATGGTTATACATCTTAGAACATTCATTAACCAGGAAATTTTTAGAATGTTCTAAAACAAATAAAGATGGATATAAGTCTTTCAGAGGGGCACCCAAAATCCATCTATCTATTCAGAACCTTATTTTATCCCTACTCCCTAGAACACCAATTAATAGTCGGTTTAGATAGATGTCAATCCCTTTAGATCTTCTTCGATCCTGAAGATGTTCTTCCAAACTCCTGGGTTGGGCAATCTAACTATAATTGGGTTTTAACTTCTTGAGGAGTTTTGTATGGACCAAATAACATTCCACCAAAGGTTGTATCTTTCATTCTTGAACTATCACCACCATTTGAAAAGCATTGCCATATTATAATTCTTCATTGGAGTAATTTCCAATCCCCCTTTGTCATTTAGTAAAGTGACATGCTGCCAAGAAACTTAATGTGTTTTATGTTTTGTTTCATCTCCACCATATCAAAGTTTCTTCTAATTTTCTCTAGGGTATTAATGACCTGCGCAAGCGTACGATAAAGAGAGAAAAATATGTTGGCAATGATTCCAATACAGATTTTTGCTAATATGATTCTTCCACCTATTGATAGTGTTTTGTCCTTCCAGTTCAATAGCAGACATCAATCACCAGGGACTAGTTTTTTTATGAGATTCATGTTTGCCCCAACCTTATGACCAAGATAAGAAAATGTGAATTTGAACTTCACAGTGTAAGATGGATGCTATGCATGCTATTTCATCATCAGAAATCCCAACTCCATAAAGCGAGCTTTTAAGAAGGTTAACTTTGAGTCCTGAAATCATAACGAAGCCTTTCAAATGCCAAGCAATGTTTTGCGCATTCATACTATTCCATCTCCTGATCATAATGACATTATTTGCAAAAAGAAGTGTGATATTATCAACCTATTATTGCACATTTAGAGCCCTTCAAATAGGCCTGTAGTAACCACATTCTTTAATATGCAAGACCAAGCTTTCATAGCAATAATAAATAAGAAAGGTGACATTAGGTGAACTTGCTTTAATCCCCTTTGACAAACGAATTCCACCGCAGGACTACCATTAATTAACATGGAACCACAACTAGATCTTAATATTGCTTGAATATATGATCGCCATAAGAGTGGGAAGTTCATTTGCAATAAATTAGGGTCCAAAAAATCCCCATCTAACAAGTCAAAAGCTTTGGCAATATTGTAGTCGTCTCATGGAATTTTATCATGAGGCTAAAGAAGTCATCTTCAAGCATACTTAAGTATCGGCGAATGAAGCTATGCCCCCTATTATGTATTCCCAATCTTGCTCGAGCAATGAAGTCATTAAAAAACCACCCGTTATTTGCACAAAATTCCAAATTCATCATATCCGAAGGATATCTAACAATATTGAAATACCCAAGTAGTAAAAATAAATGTGGTGTACTAAAGATGTATTATGAAATCCCCGTCCAAACATCCCTTTTATCATGAATACCATGAGCATAAATATATATAAAGGAAATGGATACATGGGTTCTCGGAAGTGTACCATGAATAATGAGGAAGTGTCTGGCTTTTATGACAAATTCTTTAGTCAGAGTGGATGGATCCCAGATGGATACCAAACCGCCAAACCTGCCAACAGAATTAACAACCTCCATTTCGTATGTTGCTCTCCCTCAAAATGTGTGGCCTTTAATTTTTGAGGAATATGTTAACTAATTTTCTTGAAGTGTAATAAATGAACTCCATGCTTCGCCTTTAATTGTTTGACCCATTGAGATTTGCTCGTGTCACCCGCTCCTCTTAAGTTAATTGAGATGAAATTCATTGGTGTCTATCATTCTCCCCCTCTTCTCTAATCAGCTCATTAATTTGCCTTCATACCCGTTCAGATTGATGTTAACATAGGAATTATTGCGACTAGTGTCATTAACTTCATTTCCATCCTTCTCATATTCGTACGAAGAGGTTTGTGGTACTAATAATTCCCCACGATTAGTTTTGTAGTACAAATGTTACTTTTTATAGACTAAAATCAACACATTAACAAATGATAAGAGCCACTACGGTCAAATTAATGAACTTATCACCCAACGTTAATGTGTAAATAAATTGTTAATACATATTATTACTTTTTATAGGCAAAGATAACACTACGGGTGCAAACGATCCGAGCCCGAGTTCGTTTAGGCTTGAGCTTGGCTCATTTTCCCTTAAGAGAGCTTGAGCTCGGCTCGTTTCGAGCTTTAATTATAAAGCTCGAGCTCAGCTTGTTTATTATATATACATATATATATGTATATATATATGTATATATATATATATATATATATATA
>BJCM01269303.1:0-42815 GCA_018326385.1 Flaveria bidentis
ATAAATTTTTCTCCACTCCAACTTTACCCAAGCTCAAATTCATCTACATTCACCTTTCTCCAATGGCACTAACCCTCAGCACAACCAAGTGGCACTTCTTGATTCATCAAGAGATGCTGACTTCTTTGAAATCATCTCCTTTCTCACCCAATCATCTTACTACACAGCCCTTACCGTTAACCCCACTGTTTAATCCAATCAAATGCCGAATTTTGCGAAAATAGTCAAGCCGAAACCCTAAATGGGATTCGTGTACTAAGGTCCAGCATTTGTGGACAAGAGTTGGTCATTACTGAACAACTTATCAAGGAGCATCTCGAGCTTCATGATGAAGGAGCTACTACCGAATTCCCCAAAGAAGATTTAGACAGCACCTATATCCTCATAGGATATGGTGGAGATGTAAGCAGGTCGACAATCTACAAGTTCAACTTCTCCTACAACTGGAAGTTCCTCCTGCGTGTTGTCATCCACTGCCTGTCAAACAAATCTGGGGGATGGGATCAAATCCCATATGAACTAGGATGCTTAGTTCATGGATTGGTGAGAGGCCTCCACTTCAATTACTCAAGATTTGTGTTCACCAATCTGATTGGAAATCTTCAAAGGGAGACATTCGTTATGTATCCCCGATTCATTCAACACATATTCAACTGTGAGTTGGAATAGAGTACGCTTGTCTGTGCAGCTGCTCTAAATGTCCCTCACATAAGGCCTACCATCTTCAAGACTTTGAAGAAGGTGTCCACCAACTTCACTGGACACTTCTCTGCTTCCATGTATGATTGAGCGCATAGCTCCTAGTGACATCCCTATTCACAGCACAGGTGATGAACCCACACCAACAACCACCACGACAATGCCAATACTGCCTTCTCTACCCATCACCATCTCATACCAGAGACGCCCATTGAGCAACCCCCTCCTGTTCAATCCAAAAAGACTAGAGTGGAAACATGGGCTCCCACTTAGTCTGAGGTCTTTCCATCCTTCTCATTTGACCTCAATTTGGGTTTTGAGTCTCCTCAGTCTCAAACCCATAAGCCCGACACCCAAAGCAATAGCCCTCAGGATGAGTATTTACACTCTTCTGAGCAGCCAACTAAGGACAACCCCACCAAAGGCTCAATGTCTATAGACATTGACCAAGGTCCCGGGTCAGTAGGCTTAACCTCCCTTTCTTTCACTGACCTTCTCTTCAAAACTGATGAAGAGATAACATCTCTCCACAGAAATGAAGTTGATCTATAACACCCTCTCCAAGATCAACAGAGCCCAGAGAAATCCCTTATCTCTAGCCCCTATCAACAACCTATAACCGAGGTGAGTCCCAGTGATGTGGAGGGGACTCATGCAGATTCAGCTGCCACTACATAAGGTGCCTCAATGGAACTTATGGACAGTGGTAACATATCTAAGACTGAATCTGTGGCAACCATGCATTTTGATGACTCTGAAAGAGACATCATTAAGCAAGGGAAACCAGGGTGCTAAGAAACCACATCTGGTGGTGAGGTTGAACATACTAGGTATCTTACCTCATCTCCCCATGATTCTTCAAAAGAGGATGAGGGAAGCATGCAACTCCTCATAAAAGACTTTCTATCTAAAGTCTTAAACCTTGAATCCTTGGTTAGGAATTTAGAAGAAAGGTCCGCCACTCAGCAACTTGAGATTGACAATCTCAAGGCTAAACTAGCTGAGAAACAGACTGAGAGATCTGTTAGGCATATACCTGTTCAAGTCTCTATGACTTCTTCCTCCAGCTCATCTAGCTCTCAAGATGATGCTACCAAAAAGGGAGAGAATGTTCAAAGACAAACACTTGAGGACCCATAGATTCATACTTCATCTTCTACTTCTGTCATCAGTTTGTTTGAGCCATCTCAAGTTGTACTTCAAATCGACCCAATAATGCTCAGAGATCTCTATAGATTCTTCACCAAGTTTCTGTTGAGATCCTCTACTGATCAGCCAAGCCCAGATGTTGCAATGATCTACTTCGAAACTGAAGAGCTTCAGAGGCTTACTGCACCTTCTACCACTATGGAAGAAGTTGATCAACCTAAAGTCCACATAGAACCTAAGATTCATTTCGAAGGGGAAATAGGGACTGATGGCCCAACAACTGAAACAGTCGGGACAGAATCTACATTTCCTCAAACTTCCGAAGCTGAAGTTAAAGCCTCGGAAGAACAAGCTGAAACTTCTGAAGCTGAAATGGAAGCTGCGGAAGGACTGTTCAAGATGTCCAAGGAACTGATCATCACAGATGCAATCCTAGAAATGGCATCTGAGGTGAACAGTGAGGACTTTCTGGATCTACCTCTATCCCAGACAACCTCTCTGCCTCTCTCACAATCAGAATGCACTCTCCAAGAACCACCACAGTCAGGCTCTTCAAAAGATAACAAAGGGAAAAGGAAGATGACCGCGGAAGAGCTTCAGGAAGAGGAGAAGATTGAGAAGTTAAAGAAGAAAGGAAGACTTCCAACTGGAAAGTTGCTAGCTGCGAGTACAAAAGCAGCTGCAGCCAACCAGGAGGCTGTCAACAACAAGAGAAAAGAAGAGATAATTGACCAGCTCATCCAATTGGGAGCTGCCAATGAAGAAACACTCCTGCTACCACTAGAGGAGTTGGTGAATCTGGAAAAGGCAACCCGGCTGAAACATGAAGAAGAAGCCAGGTTGGCCTTAGAGAAAGAGAAAGAAGAACAGAAGGAGGCTGACTTGCCGCTGAGGAGAGATAGGATAGAGTTTCTAACCTCTAGAGGCTTCAATCTTCAAGAACTCTCTCCACACGAAAATGAAACGATCCTCTGGCTCTAAAATAAAGAGCAGGATCAGATGGAGAAAGAGAGAAGAAAGGTTGTAAGAGAAAAGCTAAAGGAAAGGAAGAAGAAGAAGGAAGAAGCAAGGGTCACTGCAACCAGGAAGCTTAGTGAAAAGGCTTGGATAAAATACTATCTCCAGGCTCATGGCTTCTCTAGAAGGCAGGTGGGTCCCATGTCAGAGAAGACACTCCAACGGATTGTCAGCGAAGACACTCCAACGGATTGTCAGCGAAATCAAGGCTGACATCCGATTAGGAAAGAGAAAAGAGATGTATAGAAGGGTAAAGGGGATGACCTTCACTGCAACCACTCAACCACAACCTGAACCCTCATTCTTACCTTTCACCATCAAAACCGAACCTTTCACCCATGAACCCACATCTTTACCCACATCAACTTCGTCACCCCCAACCACCTAAACTTCCCATCCTTCAACCAAAAACACTTCCCAGAACCTCTGAACCACAACCTACCCTACAATCATCCAAACCATCCCCTCAGCCTTCTCAATATCTCTCTCTTGAGGAGTTCAAGGCAATCAAGACTAAGCTCACCAACTACATAACTTTGAGCAAAGTATCATGTGAGGAAGACTCTGTCAATATCACCCATATTGATGGATCTTCATGTTCCCTCATAAGAGATCAATTCCTTGATTTGCGTAGAGGAACATTGGACCAGGCTACTAGACTTATAGGCCTCAACTCAGATTCACTAAATGATGAAAAGAAAAAACTTAGAAGGAAACTGGTGACTCTACTGGATACAAAGAAATAGGACAAGATTCCTAGTCAGTCTCTTGTGCCTAGAAAGAGAATAATCCAGTGGAGGTTCGATGAAACTTCTCACAACTTTATTGTGGAAAGGGAGAATGGCGATGTCAACAGACTTAATGCAACCTTTCTGTTACACTCCAGCAGATTTGATATTGCTGAGCTAGCAGAGAAGCCATTCTCTAACCCCTCCAACTCTGAAATTGTTGCACTCATCAGAAATCATCTCAGCAGTCTTCATCTAGCTGAGCTATCTGCAAAAGCCAAGATTGAAGAAGACTTGAATTTGAGAAGACAGGAAGACAAGGAAAGACTTCCTACCAAGGGCGCTGCCTTTCTATAGATGGTGGAGGGTCCCAAATTGGAACCTGTAGTAAGATGGGAATATGATTAAAGTTCCCATCAACTAACTCTTTTTCAGAGGGCAATAACAAAGGGTACATATCATCCAAGGTGACAGACTGGACATCCTGTCTACCAAGGATTTGTACAAACTTCTCAGCACCACATCAGGGAAAAACAAGGAAACAGATAAATATCTACTCTCCTTGGTGCTAAAAGTTTTGAGAAGTAGAGACAAGTGAGGTTTTGGTAGCATTAGCCTATGGAGAGTTTGTTAGATCAAGAAGAAGGCTTGTGCAACCAAAACCAAATCACGTAGATAATTTTGGTGCTACATGCAAAGGCTTCCAAAGCTTAGCATGGAACTTTCGAAGGTTGTAGAGTTCTTCCGAAGACAAAGTGAAAGATCAACTTCCAAAGACAGAACTCTACTTCCGAAGTCAAGAGCATGCTTTCAAAGATCATGTCTTAGAAGAACAATCAGAAGACTACTTCCGAAGTATGAAGAAAAGAAGAAGTTTGGAAGCCTCTGAAGAAGCAGCCTCTTCCGAAGTATAAGTGGCTTCGGAAGTACTTGTTCTTCCGAAGCCATTTAACATTTGGAACACACTGCTATGAACCAGTGGACATAAGTATGGACCCTGACACTCCACTACAGACCTCTGATACTGCACGACATTTCTCAAAGAGCCATGCAGTTGACCATACTTTATTCCACTTTTCACCTTTTATAATAGTACATGTTACCAACTTTAGTTGGTGACAAAAGGTAAGTCAGGGACATGTCCTAACTACCTATCTCAGATAAGACTTTATCTGAGATACCTTAACTTATTGTCTTGTAGTATAGGCTTTAGTTATAGGATCCCAGTTGGTATCAAAGTATATCCGGATGTAGGTAGTATTATATATAGGTTCTCATTGTAACTCATTTCATACTGCTTGTAAGCATCTTGTAATATTTGAGTTGAGAAGCAATATATAAAAGTACCTTGAAAATTACTTCTTGTGTTCCTTATTACTTACTATATTGTGATCAACTCTTATTGACTCTATCTTTATCCGAGTGTTGTTCAAGTGAGTTTGAGAAAAAAACAAAGTGTTAAGTGACTTTAACCGATCCTGCACCTTGTTTTCCACAATTGTGTCAAGATCTACCTTCTACAGATTTAGGAAAATATTTAAGTGGGTTTGAGTTTTATAATGGTGTGACCATTGGCTGGTTGGGTATTATCAATTCCCTTTTGGATGTTTCATCCTTATTAACAAACTTAATTTAACATTTTGAACATCTTTAATATTCATTTTATTTGGACTTTGGTGATTTACATGGTTTTGGTTAACTAGTTTAGTCAATTTGGGTTCTAAAGTAGACGTTTGTGACCCTGACCTTACATTAACCTTTTTAATTTCATCATCCAAATTCTCAACTGACATTTTACCTTTATATTTCAAAGTAGGCTCCTTCTGTCTAGTGATCTTCTGTACAGGTTTGACTGTGGAATCAGGATCACTAACCATAGGAGTGAACACCACATGATCCTTAACTGGGTTGTCATTGACAGGTCTACATTTTGTATTTAAAAGGATTTCATGTGGTGGTGCAACTACTTTGTACCCTAAACCTTCCCCATTGTTTTGTTCTTGCACTAAGTTTTGAACTATGTGAGAAGAACTATCCCAACTATGCAGTTTTGTTTTAAAGAATTTACCTCGACTTCCAAAACTGCTTTTTTCCTTTTTTTTCTCTTCTAAAGAATTTAGATAAAACTTTATATCATTTGATTGATTTAAGGCAATAACCTTGGTTTCCCTTAGTTGTTTCCCTAAAAGTTCTATCTTTTCTTTAAAACTGCACTCATTTTGTTTTAAAATACGATTAGCTTCAGTGCAGAGTTGTAAATCATTTACTAAATTATTATTGTGTTCTAATAACCTAGCAAATTTCAGATCAATGCTTTTTTGAAATTTATCACATTCATGACAAGCATGTTTATCAAATAACTGGTCTAGAGAACTTACCTGTGATGAATCGGTTGAATCATCCATCAAGGCCGAATTAGATCCTTCATTGGTTGGAGATTCTGAAATAGTTGCTCTAAGCTCTTCTACAACCAGGTGATTTACCATGTTCGCAACTTCTTTAATATCCGATAACGATTGCTCAGCTGCCATCTCACCTTCACTACCAGACCCATCATTTACTGCTTCGACAAAGGCAATATTTGATTCTCCTGAAGAAACACATCGGAAGGACCAGTCTTGACCTTCATCACCTTGAGCAGTAAGAGCCTTTGTCTCTTTGCTCGAAGAAGCAGTTCCAATTATGTCCTTGTCTTGATGGTTGAAAGTCAGAAATGGATTTCCATTACCTGTTTTCTTGGGCTTTACACATTCACATTTAAAGTGCCCCTTCTCACCACAGTTAAAACATGTTACTTTGGTTTTGTCAAAACCAAACGTCGTGTCCTTAGTGGCTATTAGGTTCTGCTCTTCTTCTTGACAAACATTTTAGCTCTTCTAACTGCACTTCCCAAGGCTCACATGATGTCCATTCTCTCTAGCTCGTTCTCATCTACTTGCTCGTAATCTTCATTTGCAAGATGAAAATTTCCAATCTTCCTGGCAACTAAACCATCATAGGATTGGACAACAGCCGCTAGAAGATCCATGTGCTCATTCGCAAGTTCCACTATGATATTACCGAGATTTTTGGTCTTCAACTTTGTAATGTTGGCTTCAGGCACTATGTATTGAGTCCCTGATGACCCTGACGTTCTGGTCCTGAAGTAGTGGTTTCGGAAGAAGCTGACGAACTAGACACAAAAGCTGTTTGTAGAGGTGCTCCTGAAATAGCTAGAGACGAAACTGAGTTGTAGAGTGAAGGATTCTGAATGTAGGATCCTTTCTTTAACTTGTACTTCATCCTCAGTTCTTCCTCTCTTAACTTCAAGATGAAGTCATTTATATCCAACATTGCAAGAATGTCATTTTGTTAGAGATTGGACATAAATGAATCCCATTTATCAGGCAACCCTAACCAAAACTTGAAACTTTATCTTCCATTGATATGGTTACCCCATGAGTGTGCAACTCACTCATTAGATGACAGAACATGTCAATTATGTTTTCCAGAATCTCATTTCCTATTGAGGAGAAATTATCAAACTCCTTCTTGAGAGCCTTAGCCTTCAGGTCCTTTAACGTTGCATTACCATCATATCTAATCTCTAAAGCCTCCCATAGCTTTTTGGCATGTTTGTTCTCAAAAAACTGTTGAAAGATGTCTTTCGGTATTGACTGAGTCAACAGGGCATAAACTTTATTCTCAACATTGAAGAGTATCTTTTGCGCTTCATTCATTCCTACCAAAGTTAGCTTGACTCCATTAGCATTGACTGGCACCGTGTAACTAGTCTCGATGGATGTCCAAAGATTAGGATTAACTCTATTTAAGTAAATCTCGAACCGCTGTTTCCATTGTGGATAATCATCTAACATTATAAGCTTTGGCATTTTATTATGATTTCCTATCTCATATTCCAGAAGCACAAGGTTCTGGATGTGTGAGTCCTTCCCGGCAGTAAACGCGGCAAACTGATCTTCCATTTCTATAAACTTGGTACGTGGAGAACAGGACAGTTTCAATCGTATGAATGGACTATGAGTATGGTTCACTCGTGCGAATGAAAGGTGTGAATGAATTCAATTATACGATTGGATTCAGTCGTGCGTATGAACAAGACGAATGGACTCAAACGACTGGAGCTGTTCAGTCGTGCGAATAATGAATGCAACTTAGTTCAGTCATGCGAATGGAGTATATGAATGAGTTCAATCGTACGAATGAGCATTCGTGCGACTGAAGGCTGCTGTTTTGGCAAAATCGAAGATTTTGACACTTTAACACAAAAATGCGATTTTTCCAAGAACCCTAGTCTGCTGTATAGTGAAAAATCGAAACTTTAATACTAGAAAACATCGAAAATGCCTTTTGACTCAAAAGGATGACTCTTGTATGAAAACGTTAAGTTTAACACCAAAACTAATCAAATCACACGCAAAATCAAGAGCCAAAGCTCTAATACCACTTGTCAGGATCGTGTACGTACGAAATACTAACTGATAATGCGTGAAACCAGATCAAGTACTGCATAATCCTATTTGATTGGCAATCTAATCAGTGAGAACGTTAACCTGATCGATATAAGAATAAACTAAACGTTAAGAACGAGTAGGAATCGATCAAGAACGGAATTTGAAGTTGGATTGGCTATCTTGGACGTTCTAGACGGCTAGGGTTCGTGTATTCAAAGTGTTATCGAATTGTTCTTGAATTCTTTTTGTTTTTCCATGAATTAAGTGGTATTTATAGGTTTGTAGTTTCCATTCATATGACTGAACCATTAGCATGCTTCAGTCATGCGACTAAATCGTGCGATTGAGTCATGCGAACGACTGAGTCAATCTTATGTCTCAATCGTATGATTGATCTAGTCTCCTGGTTCAGTCATGCGATTGGTCCATAAGCATGATGTATTCATGCGTATGGTCCATTAGCATGAAGACTCATCCGACTAGGTTGAACACATTTCTCAATCATTATTGACTAAGAACTATGTACAATAACTTCAAACCTATATAATAAGTTCATACATATGAATTAAACTCAACACAATAATAATATGAAATAGATAAACATTAATAAGCAACAACCACATAATATATATCATTGAATCATTTCATTACACATGTGTAAGACCTGAAAGACTTTTAAATTAGAAAGATTGTATTTCTTCAAAATTTGATGTATGTATTTTTCTTTATTAATGAAAATCCCATCTGTCTTTTGATGAACTTTAAGACCAAGAAATAAAGTTGATTCTCCTATTGAGCTCATCTGAAATTCAGATTTCATCAATTCTTCGAAACTTACACACAATCTCTTATTAGTTGATCCAAATATAATGTCATCAACATATATTTGAACAACTAAGAGATCTTGATGCTCTTTTTTGAGAAAGAGAGTCTGATCAATGGTTCCCCTTTTGTAGCCATGCTTGAGTAGGAAAGATGATAGTGTTTCATATCACTTTCTTGGTGCTTGGTGAAGACCATGCAAGGCTTTATCAAGCTTGTATACCCTATGTGGATAATGAGAATCTTCAAAACCTGGGTGTTGTGACACATAAACTTCCTCATCAATTTTACCATAAAGGAATGCACACTTGACATCCATTTGATACACAATGAACTTCTTATATGATGCATAAACTAAGAACACTCTTTTGGCTTCAATTCTTGCAACTGGTGCAAAAACTTCATCATATTCTATTCCCTCTTCTTGTGTGTATCCTTGAGCAATCAACCTAGCTATCTTTCTTAAAATAATCCCTTTGTCATCTAGTTTGTTTTTGTAGAGCCATCTTGTTCCAATAGGATGTTGGCCTTCAGGTAAGTCAACTAGAGACCACACTTTTTGCTTTCTAAATTGTTGAAGCTTTTCTTGCATTGCTTCAATCTACCTATTGTCCTTTAAAGCAGCAGTGATGTTTGGAGGAACCACTTGTGAAAGAAAACAAATGAAGAGACAAAGGTTGGCAGTACCACTTTTGCTTCTTGTAGTTCTCTTTGTAAGATCTCCAATGATGTTGTTGACTGGATAAGTCTTATGGATTCTTATTGATGGAGTTGATTCAATTGGAATAGATGATTCCAGGTTAGTCATATCCATTGTTACAGATTGATCCAAACCAGGTTGAGTGTTTAGGAAGTAGTCAAAATGTTCAACATGTGGTGTTAAATGATCTTCAGTAGCTTGATTTTCAGCAACATCATGAGTGTCTTCTACAGGAGCTGAAGGGGCTTTTCCATAATCAGTTTGCTCTTCCGTAGGAGTTACAGGAACTTCACCAGAAGCATTTAGCTCTTCTATAGGAGTTGTAGTGTAAGGCCCTGTCTCGGGATGCTTACAGCTGGCCAATCATCGCTCACAAAACATGTAATTACATTAACTTGAAATAAACGTTGTAGCAGAAACATTAAAAACAACATTTTCATTATAAATGATTTTACAAAATAATACAACATTCGTTACACAATTTCATTTGCTCGCATTACAATGCAAAACATTAACAAAAGAATGCCATCCAAAATGCCAAGTAGTTGCCCCGCGCCATCCTCAGCAACACTCATGTGCCAACTGGAAAAATGCAAACATACTTTATCTTTCATTTAAAACCGTTCTTTACTTTCTTTCAAATCATACCAGGTTATAGAATGTGATTACACATCGTACGCACACATATATAATAGTTATTATCTTCATCATCGTTTGTTTCATACATTTATTATCTTTCATTTCCATATAGGTCCTGCCATGTGCTTAACCCCCCTCTAGAGTACCAAGAAATTCATCTACGGTTAAGCGACAAGGACCCCATACATATGGTCAATCACAAAGATGAACCCCTATGTGCATCCTCATGGGGTATTTAACCCGCACACAGTTGAGCTGACAACCCCTTATTGGGTGTGAACCTCCATACATTTGCTTAATCACACGGATTACACCCTAGTGTGCATCCTCATGGGGTAGCTAACCCATACACGGTTGAGCTAATACCCCTCATTGGGTGTGAACCTCCATATATTTGCTTGCAAGCCTTTCTTACGTTCATTCATTAATTAATGCACACATTATTTCATTTCGTTCCCGTTTTCATTATATTCCACTTTATGTTACATAATACTTTTCATTCATTAACATTCAACGTAAAGCCACTAGAAAATAATCATATAACAAGGAACATATACATACACAGTCAACATCATCATACAAGGCATCATACATACATAATATACATCATACATACCATCATGCATAGCATCAATCATACATCATAACATCATCATACAATGCCCATCACATCATCTATGACCTCAAAAGTCAGCTTACCCGAACTCCCGGGAAGGTCAAAGCCTACATTTCACTTTTTCCCCAAAAAAGTAAGAAAATATTCTAAGTGTTCATCCGCATTTCCCCTTTTTGTTCATTTGCATTTCCCTTTTTGTTCATCCGCATTCCTTTTTGTTCATCCTTATTTCTTTTTGTTCATCTGCATAACATTTGTTCATCCGCATTAACTTTTGTTCATCCGCATTTCCTCTTTACTCATCCGTATTTCCTTACTCACCCGCATTTCCTTACTCATCCGTATTTCCCTACTCATCCACATTTCCTTACTCATCCACATTGACTTACTCATCCGCATTGACTTACTCATCCGCATTGATTTCCTCATCCGCATTGACTTAATCATCCGCATTGACTTACTCATCCGCATTGACTTTCTCATCCGCATTTGTCAATGCTTATCCGCATTTGTCAATGATCATCCGAATTTGTCAATGCTTATCCGCATTTGTCAATGCTCATCTGCATTTATCACATTTAAGCAGTTATTCTAAAAGTTAGGCGTATGAGCTACTGTTTGCGCGCATGAGCAGCCTAAGGCACGCTTAACATCATAATTCGGTCCCCAAACACCATCTATCATGTTCTAAGCTTAAATCTTACATTCTAAGCCATGGAAACACAACCATAACATCATCAAACATGAACATAGCCCAAAATCATATCATACCCGCAACATACACATATTCATACATACGGGTATGAAACCCTAGTTTTATAAAAAGTTCATACATGCATTTCCAGCCCCAAAATCAGTTAAAACATGTAAAAGAGGGGTTATAGAACTCACCTTAGCAGCCTTTTCGGGTAAGACTTCCATCAAAGCCCTATTGCTACAAGTTCTCACCTAGAAACCCACTAAAAACACACAACCGAACACACACAACATACATAAGCACACAACCGAGGATGAAACGAGTCAAGAACATCATAAACACACGAATTCTTACCTTGAATTTGAACCTTTCCTTCTTGTTCTTCAAAGAACCGAAACTTTCTGCTTCTCTTTCTTCTTTTCCTCAAAAATCCAAAAGATACAAGGTGTGTAGGAGGTGATGGGTGGCCATCACCTTTCGCTCACCAACTTTTCCAACTTTTGTCCTTTTTACTCTTTTTACCCTTCAACTTGGGTAAAATATATTTTCTTTCTTATTCTTCACTTTATTCTTTCTTTCTTTGACTCTAAATAATCGGGTATTACAAGTCCACCCCCTTATATAGGTTTCGTCCTCAAAACCTATTATTCCTCGAACAAACATGGGTAATGTTGTCTCATCTCTTCTTCAGTCTCCCACGTATACTTTGGTCCTTTTTTGTGCTTCCACTGTACCCGCACAAGAGGAACCACTTTATTCCTTAACCTTCTCTCTCTATGATCAATGATCGCCACTTGTTGCTCCACATAATTGAGTCGTTCATCTACCTCGATATCCTCCAGTGGAACAATCATATCCTCGTCTGCTAGGCATTTTCTCATATGAGATATATGGAATGTCGGGTGAATTTCACTTAACTCATCTGGTAACTCCAATCTATAGGCCACCTCTCCTACTCTAGCAATGATTCGGAAAGACCCTATGTATCTCGGGCTCCACTTGCCCCACTTTCTGAACCAAATGATACCCTTCCAAGGTGAGACTTTCAACATAACCCTGTCACCCACCTGGAACTCAATCGGTCTACGTTGTTTATCATCATACAACTTTTGTCTATCTTTGGCTGCCTTCATGAAGGCTTTGATCTTTTCAAGCTTCTCAGTCGTAGCGTCGATAACCTATTTGCTTCCTAACTCTTTCTGACCAATATCACCCCAACATACGGGTGTTCGGTATCTCCTACCGTATAGCATCTCATAAGGAGGCATACCAATGTTGGCATGATAACTTTTGTTATATGAGAACTCAGATAACGGTAAGTGGTCATCGCAACTTCCTCCAAAATCAATAATGCATGCCCGAAGCATATCTTCCAGCGTCTGAATCGTCCTCTCCGAATGACCATCCGTTTGAGGATGATAAGTCGTACTATTATGTAACCTCGTCCCCATCGCATCGTGGAATTTCTTCCAAAATTTAGATGTAGACCGGGTGTCACGATCAAACACAATAGACACCGGCACACCATGACGAGTTACAATCTCCTTAATGAAAAGATCAGCCAACCTCTCGGATGAATATGTCTCGCGGATCGGTAGAAAGTGAGCACTCTTCGTCAAATGATCAACTATCACCCATTTAGCATCATACCCTCGCGGAGTACGTGGTAGCTTCGTAATGAAATCCATGGTGATATGTTCCCACTTCCACTCCGGTATATCCAAAGGTTGGATCTTCCTATACGGCTTTTGGTGCTCGGCCTTCACTTGTAAACAAGTTAGGCATTTACTCACATACTCAACCACATCGTGCTTCATACCCAGCCACCAATAATCTTTCTTCATGTCTTGATACATCTTTGTAGCACCGGGATGAATAGAGTACCGACTCTTGTGAGCTTCATCCATAATCTTCACACGTAGATCCCCAAAACAAGGAATCCACATCCGTCTAAATCGGGTTCTAACACCGAGTGTGTTTTCACCCAATTCCGCAACTAGACTTCTCATTCTTTCGAAATTAAAATGATCTTCGTTCAATGCATCATCTTAAAAATATTTGACTTGTTTCATCACATCAGAGGTCATGATCAACCGGTAAGCTTTCACTCGAATCAGCTCGAGTCTCTCTTTTCGGCTAAGGGCATCCGCCACCATGTTGGCTTTGCCCGGATGGTAGTATGTCTTGCAATCATAATCTTTTATAAGCTCCAACCATTTCCTCTGCCTCATGTTCAAATCCTTCTGCTCGAAGAAGTACTTCAAGCTCTTGTGGTCAGTGAATATGGTGCACTTCATTCCGTATAGGTATTGCCTCCAAATCTTTAACGCGAAGACCACAACTGCTAGCTCCAAATCATGAGTAGGATAATTGACCTCATGAACCTTTAACTATCGGGATGCATAGGCTATAACCTTTCCTCTCTATATTAACACACACCCCAACCCCGAGTAGGAAGCATCAGAATAAACCACCAGATCTTCACTTCTAGCGAGTAATAACAAAATAGGAGCTTGAGTCAACCTCACCTTTAACTCCTCAAATGCCTTCTCTTGAGCTTGACCTCATACAAACTTTACATCTTTTCGGGTCAACCTGGTTAGTGGAGAAGCGATCTTAGAGAAGTCTTGATTGAATCTTCTGTAATAGCCCGCCAAACCTAAGAAACTACGAATCTCAGATAGCGTCTTTGGAGACTTCCATTGCATCACCGCCTCCACCTTTGCTGGATCCACCATAATCCCCTCGGGATTTAATACATGACCTAAAAATTAAACTTCGCGCAACCAGAACGCACACTTAGAGAATTTAGCATATAGTTTCTCCCTTCTCAACGTCTCCAACACCTCTCGAATATGACCGGCATGCTCCTCCTCACTCTTGGAATAAATCAAGATATCATCGATAAACACAATCACTGATTTATCCAACATCGGCCGACACACTCGATTCATCAGATCCATAAAAGTAGTTGGCGCGTTGGTCAAGCCAAATGACATAAGGAGAAACTCCTAGTGACCATAACATGTGCGGAAAGTTGTTTCAAGGATATCCTGTTCTTTCACCTTTAACTGATGGTAGCCCGATCGAAGATCTATCCTTGAGAACCAACTGGCACCTTGAACCTGATCAAACAAATCATCAATTCTCGGTAAGGGGTATCGGTTCTTTATCGTCAACTTATTCAGCTCACGGTAGTCAATACACATCCTCATACTACCGTCTTTCTTCTTCACGAATAAGACCGGAGCACCCCAAGGAGAGATACTCGGTCTAATAAACCCATTATCAAGCAGCTCTTGCAATTGATCCATCAACTCTTTCATCTCAGTCGGAGCCAACCGATATGGTGCTTTGGCAACAGGTTGGGCACCTTGTATCAGATCAATCTGAAACTCAATCTCGCGGTTTGGTGGCACTCCTGGTAAGTCTTCGGGAAATACATCTGGAAAGTCACACCACCGGTACATCAATCAGTTATGGTGTTAGCGTATCCACATCCTTCACGTAGGCCAAGTAGGCGCTACATCCACACCTCATGCTCTTTCCCGCAACCGCCATCAAAATCACCTTCGGGATGGTAGTGACTCGATCATCATAAACCGTCACCAAACTCCTGTCAGGCGTTGTCAAACGAATCATCTTCTTGCAACACACAATGTTCGACTCGTAGTCCACCAACCAATCCATTCCCAGGACTACGTCAAACCCGCCTAAGGTCATCACCAATGGTCTAACAGGAAACTTGTGACCTTCTAATTCCACCTCACATCCTTCTATCATCTCATAAATCCTGGTAGACTTACTTATGGAAGTTTCTACATCAAAGGGCGCATCTACACTCCTACTACTAACAGGCAGTTTAGCACAGAAAGCAGCAGAAATAAAAATTTTACTAGCACCGGAATCGAATAACACAAAGGCTAAAGTTTGGTTAACTAAAAACGAACCTGACACAACATTAGGGTCATCCTAGCCTCCTCTGCGTCATCGTAAACGCTCTGGCACTCGCCCTTGGTCCTTCTCCGCCAGTCTTCTTCACCCCAGAACCCTCAGCCCTCGGCTTCTTACAGTCTCTACTCATGTGACCACTTCCCCACAGTTGAAACACCTCATAACCCCACAATCTCTAGCCATATGACCAGGCTTCCCACACTTGAAGCAGATGTTTGATCCCCATTTGCATTCTCCCGAATGGTCCTTCTCATATTTGCCACACCTCTTCGACCCCATACAAGGTGTGACCACACGGCGATCATCCACCCGTGCCTTCTTGTTACTCGTCGTGGCACCACCCCAGCCAAACCTTTTCCCATTCCAATTATGGTCGCCACCACCCTTCTTGCTCACCTCAGCCACCACCACCTCTCGTGCATTATACAACCTTCCTGCCAAATCAACTGCGAACCCAAACGTGCTTGGTCGGGCAATGATCATGTGCCTACGGATATCTGCCGGTAAATCCTGAATGTACTTCTTAATCTTTCGTGACAAAGGCGTTAGTTGGTCCGGCACCAGACATGCCATCTTATTGAATTTAGTGGTGTATTGGTGATGTGTCATTGTTCCTGCCTCCAGCTGCAGGAATTCCCTTTCTACCTTATCCATTTCCCGGTAAGAACAGAACTCCTCAATCACCAACTTTTTCAACTCAGACCAACTCATTCTCCCAATTGCTCGACTACCCTCAGCTTGGACTATATTGTCCCACCAGCACAGAGTCGAGTCCACAAACAAGTGGGCAACAAATTTCACCTTCTGGTCTTCTCGGCACTCGCTGATATTCAGAACAACTTCCATTTCCCTCACCCATCGTTGAGCAACAGCAGCAGTGCTATTACCATCAAAAGTAGGGGGCTTACACCTTTGAAATACCCCGTAGTTACAGCCTCGTGCCGCCTCCGGCGTAGTCCCGAGGACATGTTTCTCGCCTTTCTCTCTCCTTCTCGTACAGCCTTAATCACTTCAGTCACTACAGACGGTAAGATCGTCTGCATGACTTGATGCACTTCTTCAACAACAGCCACCTTTATTGAGACTCTTAAATTAGCACTCTCATATCCGCCCTCCGGATAATGGGTCTCGAGTTCTTCATGAACCACCTTTTCGGCTCTAGGCCTTCCTCTCATAGCCCGTGGTTCAGCACCACGACCTACACCACGTGAAGCTTTAGATGATCTACCACCGGCCATCCTCTAACACACTGAAAGATTTAAACACCAACAAGGTCATTCAAGAGAACAACTTAGTTTATGTCAAGTATAGTAAGTCCCTAATTAAAGTGGCCAGTTGTGATTAGCCACTTACTTTACTCTTCATACCCCGAGCATTACCTATCTTAACTACATCAGTATCTAAATCTACAAGCAGCACATAAACCACATAACAAGCGCACGTAATACTGGTTAACATTAATAAAAAAACCTGATGGCACGCAACTACTCAGACTGGCATCCTTCCCTTTCCGTCCCATTTTCAGTTTAAGTTTAGGTTTATTTTGAAAATTTACCTGTTTCACTTAAACTTTGGCTCTTATACCAACTTGTAAGGCCCCGTCCTGTGACGCTTACAGCTGGCCAATCATCGCTCACAAAACATATAATTACATTAACTTGAAATAAACGTTGTAGCGGAAACATTATAAACAACATTTTCATTATAAATGCTTTTGCAAAATAATACAACATTCGTTACACAATTTTATTTGTTCGCATTACAATGCAAAAACATTAACAAAAGAATGCCATCCAAAATGCCAAGTAGCTGCCCCGCACCATCCTTAGCAATACTCACTTGCCAACTGAAAAAATACACAAAAATCAGCGTTGCTGAGTAGTTATAGTTTTATAATAAAACATACTTTATCTTTCGTTTAAAACTGTTCTTTACTTTCTTTCAAATCATACCAGTTTTTAGAATATGATCACACATCGTACGTACACATAGATAATAGTTATTATCTTCATCATCGTTCGTTTCGTACATTTATTATCTTTCATTTCCATCTAGGTCCTGTCATGTGCTTAACCCCCCTCTAGAGCACCAAACAATTCATCTAGTGTTAAGCGACAAGGACCCCATACATATGGTCAATCACAAAGATTGAACCCCTGTGTGCATCCTCATGGGATATTTAACCCGCACACAGTTGAGCTGACAACCCCTCATTGAGTGTGAACTTTCATACATTTGCTTAATCACACGGATTAAACCCCAGTGTATCACCATTTGCTTAATCACATGGATGGACAACCCATTAACAGCAAAGCAAATAATATCTTGGCACAATATACTTCGTTTGTTACAATAGAGGTAGATCCGATCACCACACTCCCTTTCAACAAGTAAACATTATTCTTTTTTGTTACGCCATGAAACATTGTCATTGTCCTTTTTCATGACGTGGCTTGATATTCCTTAGTTTAGTTTGAGAGCTAACTTCTTCAAAAGCTCCCAATAAGAATATTTTCCTTTTAGCTTTATGAATATAACTCACATTTTGAAGATTGAACTCATACCCGGTATCTACTTTGAACATGGTAGCTTCTCACCTAAAATCGATCTTATGAGTTCTATTATCACATACCAGCATTAAGCAAAATTCTTCATATTTTACAACCCTAAAGAATAAAAGTTATCGTATGAGATTTCTTTTATAACTAATAACATTATAAGACTTGGCCAAACTAATCTCCCTCGTCACTACCATCATTTTCTATGGGTATTAACATAATATCATTGGTACTAACTCTCCATTAGCAGTACCTTCACATTGCTACTGACTAATGATCTAGTTCCTACCAATAACGTTGCTAACTACCGAGCTAATAGTAACCATAAGTATTTAAGTTCCCTTTATGCTAACTTCACAAAATTATTTACAATGCATAATCGCATTTATTTAGTTGGAAACTAGGAAAATATATTAAAATTTTTGATCTTAAATTTACAGAGCTATATTCTTAGTAGTCCTCTCACCAATAAATTCATGGATTTCAATTCAAGGCTTGAATATGCTTATCGTGTGGCGCTCATATCAAATGATATTCATCAGGAGATCTTACTATTGTTATAATATACAATGATTAAATTATATTACTAATTTCTAAGTTTGATATTTGGAATTTTAGTCGGCCATAGACAATTGTCATGGTAATTATAGTAGATATCAATTCACTTGACAAAATATGCTCATATAGTCTACAAAGATATAAAGAGGTGAGATCTATGAACACATGTATCAAACCTGTGATTTTCTTGGAAACTATATAATAAATAGAAATTTCAATTTGCAGTGCACAACCCATATTAATATTGAAAACATTTTGGAACCATTTTGCGATGAAAATGACAAGATGCACGATTGTGAAGTACTATCTCTATCTAATTCTCTCTCATATTTTCTTCATTTCCCTCTTTCCCTGTGTATGTGAGACATAAGTTATAAAATGCTCCTTGTTGAATCTAATACATGCATGAAGGAAATTGGTCGTTTAATTGATTGGTAATGTGAGATTTTAGTGTTTATATAATGTGAAATGTGAGTTTTGAGTGTATGTATCATGAATGTTCATCTTAGTCTGTCGCATATGAAAAACATATATATTCTTTGTTATTAATAGTTACGGTCAAGTACCCTATTGAGTTTAGGTAGCTGATACATGACGTTGTTTCTCCTAAGCTCTATTTACGAATGCTTATTGAAACTAAATACTTTCCTAGTTTTTTATAAGTATTGAAGAATTCGATTAGAGTTTGCTTCTTCCAACGTGGTTATTTTATTGTTTAGAATACATAAGCAACGTTAATAAAAAAAATACCAAATATCCTTTTAATTGCTGTGACTTCTCTTCTTGTTTCATGATTTTGGTTTGTGATTGAAAATCTAATGAAACTAAATGTGAAGTGTGATGAATGAAACAAAATGATGGATAGAAGGATAATTGATTGATTCAATAGAAAGGAGATGAGAGGATTACAGAAGATTGGATGAGAGAAGAAAGATCTAACCAACCTTCATAACAAATTTCATACCCTCCCCATTACAACCGCATGACCATATAAAGATATAAATTAATTAATTAAATCCCTGCACTATTTCTCTATGTTAACTTGTAGTCCTTCAACTTTGCAGGTAATGCTTTCTTTCTTTCACCTCTTCTGACTTGGGCTGTATTTGTTGATTGTGGGTTGGGTTCTTGAATTGCTGTTGGTCCAACTGTGTGCACAACAATATCCTACGATAGTGCTTGAAAAAGAATCGCCCTTGCAACCTTCTTCTTTTCATCGTCCGCTTCACCGGTCAACGGGTCGCTTCCTATAACCCTTGTGCATCCAAAATTGACTCTCTCAAAAAATCCAAACGTTTTAATTTGGTGATGTCAATCATGGAATTGAAACAAGACACTATTGTTTTCTCGAGCCAGTGCTACGTTACCAAATGGATCATAATGAGACAAATGTATCTTCGGTTTCCGCAAGTTTAACATTCAATCTTATTATATCTTATGCAGATATAAAGTGTCAAAATCACAACAAAATATAGAGAACATAAATTGTAGAAACTTTAGCTATACTTTGGGTGGTCACCTCACTGGAGGTATTTTTGAAATCCAAAATCAAAAGCAACACATAAATTTCAAAAATGGTTTGAGCGATTTTCCAATTCCTGAAAGGAAAAAAAATCCTCTTACGATTTTGGACATTTGAACCTTAGGGTTTTTTTCCATATCACATTAAGGCTGACATGCACAACTACAAGCTATAATTTATTTAAATTTACTATCATTACCATTGTGTCTTGTGTACAATGACTTGTATATGTAAATTGATACGTAGTTTATAGGATACAGATTCATGAGTAATGGCGCATAAGTATTTAAATCAAATGTGATGATCTTCATTGGCCATAATTTTAAACCTAAAAAGGAACATTATTTAACCTAGCTTTGCATACATTATGGCCTCCTTGGTAGTTGTAGGGCTAATTTTGTAATAATTAGACACATAGTCTTCCACCACCACTCTCTTATACATCTGCTCCATAGAATTGCCTCCTACCACCGGTCCAATTTCACTCTGGGGAGGCGGGTTATAGAAATATGCAAGTGAAAACCGCTCGACATCAAGCTTTGTCCTCACTTGATGCCACATGCTTTTCAACACTCCATTGCTCATGATCTCCAACAAATCACCAATATTCACCAGCAAACTGTTATCATCAGGCCACTCGAGGGTGACCCAACCTGAGGCCTTATGCACTTGTAGGGCTCCTGTGGCTCCAAACTCGAGCAAGAGGGTAAGCCCACTAGCATCTGAGTGGGGCATTATTCCAATTGCAAGATCTGGTCTTGGACATGGTGGATAGTAGTTCACCCTAACTTTTATTTCACTTTGTTCGAGCTCAAAGTGTTGCAAGAAAGCATTTTGATCTAGTAATAAAGATACTGCAACATCTTGAAGCAAACTATCAAGTACCTTTCTTGATTCTTCAACGTACTTTTCTATTGCTTGCCTGTATAGTAATTAACATGTACATGCATTAGATTGATATTTATATTTGTTCCAATTTGATATAAGCTAGCTTATATAAAGAACTAAATACAAGCTTACAGGTTTTCTCAATTTCAGTCAGAGCTGTACATTGAAAATATCAAACTATAGCCAACTTACGTTTCGTTTGTTGGAGAAATAATGAATATCATGGAAACGAGGAACACAGGACGCACGTGAGGAGTCCTTTATTAATAAGTAATCTCTAATACTGTTATGGATACAATCATCCTACCATTACTTATATACTAAACATTAATTTGGAAACAACGCTACTAAAATAGACTCTTATTTAAAATCAAATACTAATAAATAGGTCAACAAATAATTAAGTCCGTTCAGTTTGAATCATCTCTGAACTTATCATTCATTCATTTAAATTTCCTTACGATAAGAACTATCTCAATATTCACCCTCTTATTGGTGTAATTCAAGAGTCCAAGTATGAGGTGTCTTTGTCTACATGAGTCATACATGCATGGCTATCATGCATATGCTTTATTTATGTCTTTATGTGTTTAAGTGTCAAAAGTAGTGGTTCACGTTTCCCATTTGTAGTACCAGTTAATCAAGTGGCTCTTTGTTTCTTTCCTTAATGTAGTAGTGGGTCAGTTATTATTCAAGTTTCTTTATGTAGTGTCAAGTTTAATCAATGAAGTGAGTTAGTTGAATGGATGTTTCACTTAGAGGAACTGTGTGTTTACTTTTATACCAACATCCGGTATCAAAACGGTGTTGCCAGAGATAAGAGATATGACTAACAATTCAACAGATGTATCAACTACTTCACTTCCAATTTTTAAAGGTGATGGTAATGAGTTTTCAAGCATTTGAATGAAACAATTGTACTATCTCATGATTTGTGGGATCTTGTATTTACATGGTATAATTGGAATTATGGTGATCGAGTGTGGTATAGAAAAGAATACAAAGAATGATGCTAAAGGTTTATCATTGATCCAGTTAGTAGTTCACGATGATGTATTCTCAAGGAATGCAACAACCACTTCTGCACGAGAGGCGTGGACGCTATTGAAAATTGAATTTTAGGGAGAATGAAAGGTAAAGACGATAAAGTTACAAGTTCTTAGGAGAGAATTTGAGGCATTACAAACAAAAGATGGGGAGCCCGTTGGTGATTTTCTATCAAAGGTCATGAAGATTGTTAATTAGTAATACTCATATGATGAACAACTCAGAGATTAGACAATAGTAGAGAAAGTTTTAAGGAGTCTTCTGGTGAAGTGGGACCATGTTATGACAACAACAGAAGAAGCAGAAGATCTCAACAAGGTTTCATTCGATCGGTTAATGGTGTCCTTGCAAGCACATGAAGCTCGTGTTAATCGAGGAATAAAAGTAGTAAATAAAGAATAGGCATTCTAGGTTGCAGTCAAAGAAGATGATAAGTGCAACGTCTCTCGTGGTCGTATGAGAGGCTCTACTAGAAGGAGATGCATAAGACATGGTAGAAGTGTTTTACATGGATGAATTTAATGTTACAATTGTAACTGGTTTGGACATGTTAAAGTAGATTGTTGGAATAAATCTTAGGCACAAGCCACGATTGAAGTAGAGGAGGATGAAGAGTATAAGCTATTCATGGCCATTGGAAGTTATGAGAACATCACATATATATGTTTTCTTGAAAGAAGGTTTTCAAACTATATGAAAAGCTAGAAAGGATCAGTTAAAAGATATTGACACTACAAGGAAAGTCCAAATAAATATGGAAAATAAGAAAAATATTCAAGTGGAAGGCAGAGGCAAGATAAAACCCAAAGTTCAAAATGGTAAGCATCGTACCCTTAGTGATGTTCAATATGTACCTAAACTATCGGTTAAGTGTGGTATAGATAAGAATTGAGAAACAAATATGCATTGCTATTTAATGATGGTGTCTATACTAGACCATGTAAGCGTACTTGCGTTGTTAATTGTGTCATTAACTTGACTGAGAACAACAGTTTTCCTTGATATCTCTAAAAAATATAGGTGGTAAAATGATGACAGTACAACTAGCGATGAATCAAGAATGTGGCACATGAGGTTCGGACACCTTCATGAAAAAGCTCTCAAGATGTTATTGCAGGACCGTTTAAGGGACAACTGGTCACTTACAACACAACACACAATGAGGAGAGACTAGTTTAGAACACTTAACAGATCAAATAGGGAACTCGTAACACAAGATTGACACTTAGAACACTAGAAAATATGAGATAAAACAAGAACAGAAAAGAACACAAGTGTTTGATTTTTAAGGATGTTGTATATTTCTCTCAAGTTTTTTTACAAGTGTAAAAGCATAGAAATAAGTTACAACGACCTAAGATACTTATAATACATCCTACAACTGGCCATACTTTAAAGGCCAGCTGGATACATGATCTAGACAACAACAAAATCAATGTAGAGTCAAAAGGCAGATTGCTTTTTGACTAGTGACTATGCATGCCATAGCGCATATCTTAATATATTATAAAAAAGATAAAAGTACATAAAGTAGAAAGTAAAGGACTCAAGACCTCAATGTACAGTTACCAAAAGCATAAACCTTTTCACCAACTTGTGAAAGTTGGTGAGTCAACAAAGTTGCAACGGAAAGATGGTCCAACTTTATGGTAAAGTACATAAGATAAAAGCATGTCTTCAAAAGTCTTCGAAAGATAATCTGTCTTCATTTCTTGGCTTCAGAAGACTTTGCCCATGAAGCTTCGAAAGACTTTACTTTAAGCTTAGGAATACTTCACTTTAAGCTTCAGAAGATGTTAGTCTTGGATTCGAAAGATTTCACACTTAGAATATTTTCTAAGGCAGAGTGTGAAACTTCCGAAGCATTCTACTCAGCACTTCTGTGCATGTATGTAGGATAGACTTTTGGATGTAATTGGATGTTTTGGATGCATCAGCCTTATACAGAACCTTACAAACTCCTCCTAGGTTGATGCTACCAAAACATTTAAAGACTTCAGATATTAATAGTCCTAATCATGATGATGACCAAGCCTTTCTTCATAAGATGGTTAGGATCACTCAGACTCTCATAGTGTCTTCTCATCTCAAAGAGATCATGCAGAGGTAAATTGAACACGTCTTGCCATGTGTAGACGTCTTTAATACCTTGATCTCTGATTACATGACATCTCTCTGGATTATTAGTGTAAGTCCATGATAAGATGGGTCTTCCTGATGCCAGAGGAGCTACTATTCTAGGTCCATGATAAAATGGGTCTTCCTGATGCCAGATGAGCTACTTGAATAGGAGTTGGTGGAGCAGCCTTTTCATGCACCTTCTTAGGATTATCTGATTCATCTTGAGGCTTGGAAGTGGATGACTCTGACTTCTTCTTTTTCTTGGACTTTGGTTTAGAAGCCATCTTTTTCTTCCTTTTTGAGCCTTTTAACTGAGAAGACTGTCCTACAACACCTTGTTGATCATCTTTATCTTTCTCAGTTGGGTTTACCTCCCTCATAGGTTTAGAAGGATAGGAAGGTTCACCCTGCTTTTGTGGATCAGAAGCTGAAGGTTGCTAAAATTCAACTTGAGGTCCAGGTTGTGTTGCCTCAAATTATTCAACCTTAACCTCAACTTCAAGAGGAGTTTGACTTGGTGGGTAATGTAAGTCAACAAGCCCTCCTTTGTTGATCTTCTGCTTGATCACTCTTATATGATCATTCATTGTAGATGGAGACATATGACCAAGTCTCATTCTGGAGAATCCATAAAGCTTCAAGAAGCTCATCATCCTTTGTTTATTAGCAGACTTCTTCATACTTCTTTGGATGATGACTCTTGACTTTGCAGCTTCTTCCCTTATCTTTCTCTTAGTTTCCTTTTGTTCTTTGAGCACTTGAAGTTCAAGGTGCTTTAGATACTCAAACTTAATGTACTCAAAGGATAAGGGAAGAAATGCAGATGCCTGGTAGAGATTTGTGATTCTCAGGTAGTTGATCATGTTGATCCTATTAGTTTCTTTATCTACTTGAGGTTCTTATGGTGTCACAGTCTCTTGCACAGGGCTTTCTTGAACTAGTGAGAGAGTAGAAACATCTTTTTAAAGCCTTTCTAGTATCCTTTCCTCCTTGATCTGAAGGAACAACCTTGCATCCTTTGCTTCCTTCTTCTATCTTGACATTTTTATATCAGCCAGTTCATTCAACTCTTCTAAGGGGAGGGAGATGATATTATCAATATTATAGTTCCTGGTTCGTAAGTAAGCAATCCTAACTACCCTTAACTCATCATCTTGAGTATTTGGTCTGGGGGCAGCCCTGATTACAGCTTTCATGAAGCCAACAGAACCAGCAGAAGAACTTTCTCTCCTTAGCTTCCTTTTCCTCTCTCTCTCTCTCCCCCTCCTCATTCTCCTTAAGGGTTATTTTCCTTTTCTCTTTGTCACTCACAGACCTTTATGACTCAGGATGGAAAGAGATTTGGCCTTTATTTCTTGGAGTAGCATCCATGCTCTGGCCAGAGAAAGGTTGAGATGCACCTTTACCAGCAGGTGTCTCATCAAGGGAATGGATTTCTAAAGCAGTTGTAGGTGAGACAGGGCTCTCAGGCTCTATGATTGGGGCTTCGGTCAAGGTTTTCCCTTTGAAGCTAATCTCAGGGTCTGCCTCAACATCCAGTTGACCAATGACATTACTTGATTGCCTTTGTCTCCTTCTGAGGCTGAACTCTTCAGTAATCTTGTCTTGAATCCTTTGAGCCAACTTGCCAGCTTGTCTAGATTGGCTTGGGTTGACAAGTGGCATGTTAATAAGGTCAAGACCTTCACAATAGTTCAAGTTCTAAAAATTGAAGACCTCTTGATGCCCTTGAACTCTTTGAAGAATATGGGCTCTTCTATCAGCATCATACCTCCACCCTATGATGTAGTTGAAATTTAGTTGAGGTGGAGATGACATAGCCCTTGGTATGCCTTCCTCAATGAGGCTCTGAATGAAAGAGTCTATAAAGTCCACATCAATGTGAACTTGAGGAAGTTGCTGAGTATGAATAACTGTAAGTGAGGATGGTGAGTCCTCTGTGTCCATACTCTATGAAGAATTCCCAGGTTCTGTGATTGTAATGACTTTCTCCTTCTTCTTGGTAGCATCACCTGCTTGCGTAGGTGAGCTAGGAGTTAGGTCAATCACATCCACAGGTTCTTGTGTTCCTGGTTGAGCTATTCTTAAAGGTCTCCTAGCTAGTTTGTCCTGGAGATAGGATATCTCAAGTTGTTGATCACTTTTGTAAGGTAGTCACCTGAGATTCCAAGTGACTAACCTTAGAGACTAAATAGGTGCATGTTTTTGACATTTTTTGCACCTTTCGTCTCAGATTCCCCTCCTCTTCATCAGAAGATTCATTGGGGGATGAGATGAGTGGACAAGAGTCCTCAGTCTTACCACTATCATCAGGTTCTTAGCTATTGGTTTTCCTCAGCTCACTGACAGCTTCAAAAGAAGTGTTAGTGGGCTGAGTTGCCATGGTTAAGGTCTTAGTAATATAATCACTTGTAGAAGTGAGAGCCTCTTCCATATAGACCTCTTGAACATGTTCAGGGAGATCCACCTCAATGATATGTGGATGATGTGGGCTAGACAGGGAGCACTCATCTCTCTTTGAGTAGGGTAAGAGAAGAGAGATTTATGGTACTCACTAAATCCCATGTCTTCATCATCATAGAAGTCAAGGCTGGAATAGGTTGGTTTAAATCTAAAGGCTGGGGATGGTAGCTTTCCCTAAAGGTTGTTCACTTGAGTTTTGAGACTCAGAGTGAAGGATTAAGGCTGTTGGGCTAATGAGCTTATCAAACTAAGCATGAGGAACCTCGACAGTGATTCTTAAAGAGATGAGAGTGGTTTGCTCCTTAGGGAAGTGGGAGCTCCAATGTCCAATTCCTCATGTGTGGGTAGTAATATATGGCCTTGCATAGACTGAATAACTTGTGCAGGGGTTCGTTTGGATTTCCTTTGGTAGGTGAGGGTAATTTGTGGCTGTTTTGGTGGTTGAGAGGTAGAAGATGTGGGTTAAACACTAGCTTGTGGTGCTAGGTTGTCACCTTGAGTAATGAGCTCTAACATTTTGGGGACAAGGGTTGTTTCTACCCTACAAAAGCCAACAGTTGGCTTCTTCAAAATTTTAAAGATGTCGGGCTTCATCTGTCCCAATTTAAGAATATTATCTGTTTCCTTTAACTGTGAGCCCAGTTCACAGTTAAAAATATGTTGAATATATCTAGGAAACATATAATACTCTATGGGGTCCAAGTTAGCAAGCAAATTTGTACAAACAAAATGAGAGTACCTGAACTTGACCCCTTGAACCATCCCATGTACTATGAAGGAAAGATCTTCAGGAAATTTGGTCCCAGTCCCCATGTTTGTTAGACAAGTTGTGGATGACCACATTAAAGTACTTGCACTAGGAGGAGACCTTTCTTTTCCTGAAGGTCTTGATAGAGAAATCTCGTTCATAGCCCATATGCTCAAAGGAGTGGTTAACAACTTCTTTGGGAAAGGACAATTCACCTTCCTCATCATCCAGCTGAAGGTGGGTGTTGATGATGGCTGGAATGATGAAGACTGTCCTCCCATACACTATAGCAGACAGTGCTTTCTCCCTATCCATGACGACCTCTTGGTAGGTCTTCTAGAATTCAAGCAAATGATCCTCATAAATAATAGGATCAATGGTAAGGGAGGTGGAATAGTTGGACAGAGCCAAAAACTAACAAACCTCTTAGAAACTAGGATCTTTCTCAGAGTGCAACATAGCAACCAAATTGTGTTGCCTGTAAAGTTACATGGAGAAATTTGGGTCATTTCTGCAGTTGAGGTTGGCTATTTTAGAAAGCTTAGAGGTGAAGGAAGTGAAGAACAAAGGCGGTTTCTAGGTGAATTTAGATTTTGGAAAAGTTTAGAGGAAGAAGAGAGTGAAAAGAGGGGAAACCGTTGGGTATATATATGAAATGGATCTGTGACAAAGTTAATAAAAGAGGATAAATTTTGAAATCTGGATTTCGGTCTCACTACTGAAAAAGTGTTTTCTTTTACCCAAAAGTTAGTTTTCTTGGGAGTCAAAAATCTTCCGAAGGTTATTTATCTTTGGAAGTTTTAATGAAAAGCTTCCGAAGCAAAATTGGTTTTGGAAGATATTCTAAAGAGTTTTGAAAAGTTTGCTTTGGAAAAGATTAACACTTGAAAGTTTTGATAAAAACTTCTTAGAGTTAATTGCTTTCGGAAGTTGTTCTTTAAAACATACAAGTATGTTAAGGAAAAGTTAAGCTGCGGAAAATATTGTGAAAATATCTTTCGAAGGTAAATTCTCACAAGTCGTTGTTTGTTTTGAAGACTTAAATTTCTTCTGAAGGATAAATTTTTTTCGAAAATCTAAGGAATGTCTTCAAAAAGATTTTTGTTCTTCCAAAGTAAACAAGGGTTTATGTAAGTGATAGAATAAACAATTTAGGACACACAAATGTTTTAGAAATAATATGATTAAGTTTTAAGAAAAGCTACTCAAAGTTAATCATCCCAATAGCTGATATAAGATACTTAAATCTCTATTCATCAAAAGACTTTGTGAACAGATCAGCATATTGTTCATTTGTGTTAACTTTGACTAGTTTGATTAGTCCCTTCTTAAAATTATCTCTAATAAAATGATACCTGATATTGATGTGTTTTGTCCTTGAGTGCTGCACAGGATTCTCTATGATAGAGATAGCACTATTGTTGTCTATGTGAATGGGAGTCTCCTTTAAGTTGAATCTATAATTAGCATTTGATTTTGAATTCAAAGAACTTGAGCACAATAGCTTGCAGCAGCAATATATTCAGCTTCAGTAGTTGATGCAAATACACATGATTGCTTCTTGCATTGCCATGAGACAACCCTTCCTCCAAGGAACTAACATCCCCCTGATGTAGACTTTGCGGTCATATTGCAGCCACCATAGTCACTATCTGTATATGCATACAGATTAAAGTAAAAATTCTTTGGATATCAAAGGCCAAGTGTTGGAGCAACTTTGAGATATCTTAGAATTCTCTTGATAGTGATTAGGTGTGACATCTTGAGGTTGGCTTGCTATCTTGCACAAACACATGTGACAAACATGATATTAAGTGTGCTAACTGTGAGATACATAAGAGACCCAATCATAGCCTTGTAAAGGTTTTCATCCATATACTCCCCCTCAAGGTCAAGCTCAAAGGTGTGGTTTCTTGCTATAGGTGTCTTAGCAACCTTACAGTCAGTCATGTTGAATCTTTTGAGTATGTCTTGAACATACTTTGACTGACTTATGAAGATGCTGTTTTCAACTTGCTTCACTTGAATTCCTAGAAAGAAATTGAGTTCCCCCATGGCACTCATTTCAAATCTATCATTCATCAGCTTCTCAAAGTCTTTGCAGAGCTTTGGATTAGTTGAACCAAATATGATGTCACATATATATATACCTGAACTAGCATTAAGTCATTCCCTGTTCCTTTGATGAAGAGAGTTCCATATATAGTACCTCTTCTATATTTATACTGATAGAGATACTAAAATAGAGTCTCATACCACTTTCTTGGTGCTTGATGCAACCCATATAGAGTTTTATCAAGCTTGCAGACATAATCAGGATTATCAGGATCTACAAACCCAGGTAGTTGTTTGACATATACCTCTTCATCAATCACTCCATAACGAAAAGCACACTTGACATCAAGTTGGTAGACCTTGAAGTTCTTGGATGCAACAAAAGATAAGAATATCCTAACAGTTTCCAGTCTTGCAACAAGAGCAAAGACATATGTGTAATCAATTCCTTCTTCTTGTGTGTACCCTTGAACAACCAGTCTTGTCTTATTTTTGATGACAAGTCCTCTATCATCCTTTTTAATCCTAAAAACCTATTTGGTTCCTAAAGTAGTCTTCCTATGAGGAAGAGGACATATGTTCCAAACCTTTTGCCTTTTGCCTTTTGAATTGAAGCAGCTCCTCCTGCATAGCTTCAATCCAACTTCCACACTTCAGAGCCTTATCAATATTCTTAGGATCTATCTGAGATAAGAAATAAGAGTGAAGACAAACATTTGTATCATGGGTTTGTCCTCTTGTTTTTACCCATGTATCAACATCTCCAATGATGTTTGAGGTGGGATGAGACTTGTGGATCCTTAGCTGAGAAATCATAGCAAGTTGTTGAGACAGATCCAAATTAGAGAAATTTGGATTTGGCATTGAGGTTTTCTCATCACATCAGCACACTTATCAAGTGAAACTTGATCCAGTGAGTGTATGACATCATTGATGTTGTCTTCAATTGGATGGTTATCAACATCTAGAAATTCTTGATCACTGCCACCATCACCATTTTCTCCTATATTTGAAGCTCCTGCATCTGAATTTTGTGCCTCTATGCTGAAATTTGAAGGCATTTCAGATGTATCAGCCGAGTTTGTCATTGTTGTGCTGATAGGTTCTCCATTTGCAGGGTTAGTTACAACTGGAGCTGAAGTAGTGTTGCTTGAAGGTCTTCTCAGCTTAAATCTTGGATCAGGATCACCTGTTGGTAAAATATCTATGGATATTGAAACATTCTCATAAGATTTATTAAAATAGTTGGTAACTAAATTAAGATCAAATAGCCAATCAGGAACAGAACCATTTAAACTGGGTGTGTGTTCATTGAAGGTCATATTGGCCGACTCCTTAACTACTTTGGTTATGAGATTGTATACTCTATAAGCCTTGGCTTGATAAGAGATACAATAAAGTGAGAAAACCAATGAAATTGTATACTCCATCATCTGATTTCTCAGCAAACTTGGCAATTTGATCTTTGGTATTCAAGATGGTGCAAGGACATCCAAATGACATGAGAAACTCAATGAAAGGTTTCCTCTTGTGCCAAAGTTCATAAGGAGTCTTACCATGTGTCTTAACCACTAAAATTTTGTTCTGCACATAGTAGGTATTGTTGACTGCCTCTGCCCAAAAGGTGATAGGTATCTTAGAGTCGAACAACATAGTTCTTGCTGCTTCAATCAGTATCTTGTTTCACCTCTCAACAACACCATTTTGCTGAGGAGTCATATGAGCACTGTATTGTCTTGTAATACCTTTTTCATCATAAAATGTATTAAGGATTTGCTTCTTGAATTTAGTTCCTTGATCACATCTTATGGTTTTGACCTTGTGATCAGATTGATTCTCAATCGTTAAGATGAAGTTCTTCATAATCTCAGGGGTCTCATCGTTAGTTCTAAGAAACAAGACCCAAGTGAATCTTGTAAAATCATTTATGATCACCAAACAATAAATGATCCTTCCTAGACTCATTACACTGGTGGGGCCAAAGATATCCATATGTAACAAGTATAGGAGAGTAGTAATGGATTTTTTTCCTTTGGCTTATGAGATACCTTATGTTGTTTCCCTTTCAGGCATGAAGCACAATGGTCATCACTTGTAAACTCTTTTTTTGGCATTCTAGTGACCAAATCATTCTTAATTAGTTTGTTTATGTTTTTAAAGTTTACATGGCACATTCTTTTATGTCAGAGAAAAGACTCATCACTATTTGCTTTAGACAGAAAGCATGAAACTTCTCTAGAGGGAGATGTTTCTTGCATGTCCATCTTGTACATGTTCCCCTTCCTGGGGGCTCTAAGAAGGATGTGCTAATAATGAATGACCACCACTGGCCTGCGAACAATGCACTCATGCTCAGTAAACAACATGTTATGACTCTGATCACAAAATTGAGATACACTTAAAAGATTGTATCCAAGCTCCTTAACAAAGTTTACCTTCTCAATGCTGAGCTTACCATTTGTGACATTTCCCCTTCTAGTAATGTAACCACCAACATCTCTTCCAAAAGCAACTGATCCTTCATCAATCTTTCCAAACTTTTAGAGTAGTGACCTATTACCGGTCATGTTCCTGGAACAGCCATTATTATTGATCCATGTGTTTTTGTTTGTCTTTAGCTGCTCTTGCACAAAAGAGATTATTAGTTACATTTGGAAACCCAAGCCTTAATAGTCTTGGGCTCATCAAAAGAAGTTGAAGGTAATACAACGGTAATAGATCCTATAGTCATGTTTTGAGGATCTTTTGCTGATGTTGATGGAGAATTTTCGGTCACTTGGTCTTTCTTTAACTTCCATACCACCTTTGAAAGCTTACAACTAACCTTCAATACTTCGGAAGTTTTGATAACTGGACCTTTGGAAGATCTTGCCAACACTGCAGCAGGCTTCAGTGCTTCGGAAGTATTCCTTTCTTCCAAGATCAAATTTTCTTCCGAAGGTAATTTTTCACTTGCCTTCATCTTTATTTTGGAGCTTTCGCGAGGAAAAGTTTTTCCTTTCGAAGCTTGCTTCTTCTTGAAACTCTTAGAAATCTCTTTCTTGGTCATGTGGAGAATGCCTTTTGGATTGTAAGGATAATCCTTAGCAAGATGAGATGTACTCTCACACATAACACATTCCACTCTTCTTCCTAAGAGCCTTCTTCTATAAACAAGGCTGAACTTCATCACTTTTCTTCTCCATCTTTATCTTTGCATATGCAGTGGAAGTTCTTTTAGGGTGAGAACTTCCTTTGGAGTTGGATGGTCCAAGTTGTGCAGTAGTGATACGCAACTGATCAACCTTCTTCTTGTTGCTGAGATGAGTTGACACTAAACTAGAACTCCTGGTTCTAGAGCTCAATTCAATATCTCCAGTCTTTACCACTTCAAATACTGTAGAGATAAAAACTTGTTTCTACTTAGAGTTGAAGGTGGCCTTGATCTCTTGAGCCATTTTTTCTTTTCTCTTTCTTTTTTTGATCAAGTTCTTTCCCATAGATTTGGTCATCCTTGTCTTCTTACTCTCCTTAGAAGGATAGTGACCTTTCTTAGAATCCTCTTCTTCACTCTTCTCAAAGGCATTCTCTACTATCTCTTCTTCATCCTCTTCTGAAAAGGGATCTATGAGAGAAAGCTCATCTTCATAAGTTTCACACCTAGGAGATCTTACTAGATCCCATTCCCTACTTAAAATGATAACAAGATTGTGTGTGGATGAGCTATCTCACTAGATCCCATTCCTGCTTAAACTGATAACAAACTTTTGCATGCAAGAATGAGGATATGATGTTTTTGAAGGTCTCTTCTTCAAGAACACATTTTTCTGCCCTGGCTTTGCTGATCATAAGCTCAGCCTAACATTCAATCAACTTAGTTATGAGATCTTTGATTTGAGTCCTGTAATTTATGTGCTCATGTTTAAGAGTTGAAATGGTTTTATCTAAGTCCTTTATCTTTAACTTATAGTCATTTTCAGCTCCTTTAAAATCAGATTTTAATATATTCAAGGACTCAAGATCAGATCTTATTTCTATGTTGTTGGACCTGTATCTATTAACTTTAGCAATACATTCAGGTGTACAAAGATGTTCCAATACCTTTGCTTCATCATGGTTAGCCATCAGTGCTTGGTTTGGAGATATATCTTTCACCTGAAAGCTCCAATCAAAGCCTTTTCTTCAACAACAACTATAGCTTGCTGCTTTGCCTTCTTATTCTAAGTGGCTTTCTTAGTGTAGTTTGGTCTGGTTTGTGCTTGACTACAATTTTTCCTTGGTGCCTTGGACTCTCTTGCAAAGTGTCCCGTTTGGTTACATTTGTAACATTTCATTTTACTTTTATTCAGCACAAACTTTCCACTGGCTGCATTACTTGGAAACTTCCTTCATGTCCTTTTGCAGAACTTTTTGGCTCTGTGAGTGACAAGAGCCATCTGTTGGACTATTTCCATGTACTCTAGATCATCTAGATGGATACAGTCTAGGTCTTTAAGGGTGAATAGAAAGTTACTTGTGCTTTCATCAGAAGACACAAAGGCATGTGAAGAGCTTGTCTCTTGGAATGGGCTTCCTTGAGTGTAGCTTTCTCTTGGTGTCTCCGGGAAGGTGATGAAAGGACCCTTTTATGAGTTTTTAGGGTAGCATATAAGATGATGTTGAGGTTTTATACTATCCCTTTCAACCATATGCAGGGTTGAACTCATTTGATTACTGGAGTTACCAGATGAACCTTGCATGTTCATCACCATCTGGTATCCATTGAGAATACCATACAACTATGTCAGGGTAAGAGTCTTAAGATTCTCAGTCCTCTTGATGACCACATAATAATGTGTCCATTGACTAGGAAGAGAGGACATAAACTTCCTTACAATGTCCCTGTTTTCAAGAGTCACTCCAACATCCACAAGAGTGTCCACAATCTCAACATACCAGAAGTATTGTTGAGTCATGGTTTCATATGTTTTAAAGATGAAGTTCTCAAATTGCTTCATCAGGAGATCCTTCTTGTTCTCCTTGGATTTAGTTGACCCCTCATACATCAACTTTAGTGCATCCCATAGTTGCTTGGCTGTTTTGCACTTCTTGAAGCCTCTGTATATGGAGTTTGGAAGAGCAGTTTAAAGGGCTATCATGGCCTTTTGATCAATCTCTACTTTCTTTTTGTCTTCATCAGAATAATGAGCCACAACCTTTGGAATCATACCACCTCCAACAGCAGCTGAAGAGGTGCTTGGTACATCTTGGAGTCTTGTGACTTGATGAAACCTTCTATTCTTTGGCATCAAGTGTCAAAGTCTTCGGGAGTGATCAGTGGAGACTTTGTCATGGTTCAAGTTCCCATATCAGCTTTAGTGATAGCTGCCATTTGAGATGTTAAGTATTTTATGTGTGTGAGAGATCTTAAGGTGGTGAGATCTTACAATCAAGATCCTGGAATGCTCTAATACCAATTGCAGGACCGTTTAAGGGAGTTCTTGTCACTTACAACATAATACACAATAAGGAGACACTAGTTTAAAACACTTAACAACTCAAATAGGGAACTCGTAACACAAGATTAATACTTAGAATACTAACAAATATGAGACAGAACAAGAATAGAAAACAACACAAGTGTTTGGTTTTCAAGGATGTTGTATATTTCTTTCAAGTTCTTTTACAAGTGTACAAGCATAGAAATAAGTTATAAAGACCTGAGATACTTATAATACATCCTACAGCTGGCCATACTTTGAAGGCCAGGTGGATACATGATCTAGACAACAAAAAAATCAATGTAGAGTCAAAAGGCAGATTGCCTTTTGACTAGTGACTATGACATGCCATAGCTCACATCCTATTATATTAAAAAAAGGATAAAAGTACATAAAGTAGAAAGTAAAGGACTCAATACCTCAATGTACAGTTACCAAAATCATGGACATTTTCACCAACTTGTGAAAGTTGGTGAGTTAACAAAGTTGCAGCGGAAAGATGGTCTAGCTTTATGGTAAAGTACATTAGATAAAAGCATGTCTTCAAAGTCTTTGGAATATAATCTGTCTTCACTTTTTGTCTTCAGAAGACTTTGTCCTTGAAGTTTCAGAAGACTTCACTTTAAGCTTCAGAAGATGTTAGTCTTGGTTCAGAAGATTTCACACTTCGAATATTTTCAAAGGCAAAGTGTGAAACTTCCGAAGCATTTTACTCAACACTTCTGTGCATGCATGCAAGATAGACTTTTGGATGTAATTAGATGTATTGGATGCATTAGCCTTATACAGAACCTTACAGTTATAGGAGAGGACTAATGTGTATGGTTGCCACTCATCAAAGCATGGGAGTTGTCGAAAGGTGTGTATTGGGAAATCAAACCGGAAAGATTTTCTTTGATCCAAAATGGAAAGCATCCAAAGTCATATAACTAGTGCATGTTGATTTATATGGATCCATGTCAGTAAAATCTTTATAAGGAAGCCTGTACTTCTTTCTTCTTATAAATGGTTTATGTTGGATCAGATGAAGCTGGTGCAACCAAAACTACACTTAAATGATTTTAAGTATAACTGAATGAAGACTTCCGAAGACAAAGCTGCATTTCCGAAGCTAAGTTGAAGATCTTCCAAATCTTAAAGATGAAGAACTTCTGAAGGAAGAACTCAGTCTTCTGAGACTAAGTAGTTCTCCTTCCGAAGTTAAACACTTAGAAGATTCAAGACAAACTCTTCCAAAGAACAACATCATGAAGACTTGCAGAAGTCTCGAAAGAAGTTGATTCTTTTGAAGCATAAATGGTTTTGGAAGAACTTATTCTTCCGAAGCCATTTAATCTTCAGAGAACCAACTATGAACCACTGGATAAAAGTATGGTTCGACTGACACATGCTGCCAACTCTAATATACTGCATGGCCTTTTCCCACGCCCATGTAGTTGACGATACTTTATTTCACTATTCACTTTTTATCTGTTAGTATAGTTACCAACTTTGGTTGGTGACAAAAGGTAAGTTATAGACATGTCTTGACTACCTAATCTAGGATAATATTTATCTTAGATATCTTACTTCTAGCAATGTAGTATTTGTCTAGTTGTCATCTAGTTTCTCAATGTAACTCATTCATATATGCTTGTAAGAGTCTTGTAACATTAAGCAGAAAAGTAATATATACAAGTATCTTGAAAACCATTCTTGTGTTCATTCACTTAGTATATTATTAACAACTTAATTGAGAGATTCTGCTTTATCATCCGAGTGTGTTAAGTGAGTTTGAAAGACATAACTTGTATTGAGAGACAAACACCAATCCTATAGTTTAGTATAATGTCATGGGTATATTATATCTCACATAACTTAGAAGCTTTTAACAAGTTTAAGATATTCAAAGCAAAAATAGAAAACAAAGTAGGTGAGAAGGTTCGAACACTAAGTAAAGTGTTCATGTCAATTGAGGCGGTGAGTTTATGTCAATTGAGTAGGTGAGAAGCTTAGAGGTGGTGAGTTTATGTCAATTGAGTTCAGTTATTTCTGTTATAAACATGGCATTCATCAAGATCTCATTACTCCTTTAATCCTTAAGCAAAATAGGGTTGTTGAGTGTAAGAATCTAACTATATTAGAGATGGTAAGAAGCATTCTTGAAGAGAAAAAACTAAGTAAAGTGTTTAGGGGAGAAACGGTTTTTACAACTATATACGTGTTGAGTTGATCCCCAACAAATGCTCTAGAAGATGTAACTCCATATAAGGCTTGGACTAACTAAAGGGTGTTTGGAAGTCTTGCATATGCTCTTCAACCCCAAGTATTTGAGAAAGAAAATGGACCCTAAATCAAAGCAATGTATCTTTGTTGGATAATTCATGAATACTAAAGGTTATAGGCCGTTTGATCCAATGAAAAATAACATTATCATAAGTCGTGATGTGATTTTTGGAGAAATGTCTAACGTTGTATTCCCGAGTTTACTTAACAAGAAAAAAAATAAAACACTCTCTTTTCCTTTCTCTTCTTTTTCTCTTCTTTTATTTTTTCTTTTCTCTCAATTTCCTTTCATTTTGGAAGGATTGATTTTAGCCTTCATTTTCCTTTCATTTCCTTTTTTTCCCTCCTTAGGTAACTTGGGAACATAAATTTCTAACAATCCTATCATTTCCTTTAATTAAAAAAAACTCTGGAACATAACTATATTTCTTTCCTTCTACTTCCTTTCTTTTCTCTCCATAAATGAGACTCGGGAACACAACGTAAGTGGAAGAAAGAAGAGGACAGAAATGAAGGGATTCTAACTGATGTTATTCATGTAAAAGATAAAGCAAATCAAGAAAGTAACAAATCTTTTGGAGATAGTACACGTGAAAATGATGGGTCAAACACTAATATCACAGGTTCAAGCAACAGTAGTGCTCATACTTAACTACCAACACCTACTCTAGGTATAAATGTGGAAAGTGATGGAAGAATAACATAACTAGTAGGTCCAACAACAAGTCATCAT
Source organism: Flaveria bidentis (assembly GCA_018326385.1). Lineage (NCBI taxonomy): Eukaryota > Viridiplantae > Streptophyta > Magnoliopsida > Asterales > Asteraceae > Flaveria > Flaveria bidentis. The sequence continues at coordinate 37,893 of BJCM01269303.1, forward strand.
CTGATAGCAGTCCACCGCACAAGAGAAGCCTTGGTGATTTTTATTGAAATAATGAGGAGGTTAAGATGGTATATCCAACATTCCAATTTTATTTATTACTTATTGCACAAGCGTCATTCATAAAATTAACTCAACAAGAATAGTAGTTAAAGGTGATGAAGGATGAACTAAGTGCATTTGAAAATCATAAAACATGAACTGTAGTTGATCTACCAGAAAGTAAAACTTCCATTAGTCTAAAATGGAATTTTAAATTAAAAACTGATGTTTTACGAAAGGTAACAGATACAAGGCTTGTTTGGTAGCTAAAAGGTACTCTCAAGAGCAATGGAATCGTCTATTGTAGCTTAACATGGATGACTTGTGTATTACATTGACATCAAATTTGCATTTTTAATGGGTATCTACAAGAGGCGGTCTATATAACCCAACCACATAGGTTTGAGGTTAAAGGTAAATAACACAATGTATATCGACTACACTAAGCTTTGTATGGCTTAAAACAAGCTCAACGTGTGTGGTATAGTTGAATGAATGGGTTTCTTTCTTCAAATGGGTATATGAGAAGCTTGAATGAACCTTCGATGTATGTAAAAAGGGGAAAAGATAATAACTTTATTTTCATGTGTGTGTTGATGACATAATTTACACAGGTCTTATCAAGAACTTTTTACTAGAGTTTAAACTGAGTATAGTGAAGGAGTTTGAAATGAAAAAATTAGGATTGATGTAATACTTTCTTGGTCTGGAAGTCACCCAGAGAAAGGACGGTATCTTTCTTTCACAAAAGAAATACACTGGCGAGTTATTAAAGAGATTTGGGATGAACTCTTGAAAGTTTGCTTACTGATGAGTTCTGGTGATCGATTTTTTTGGACGATGGTCGAAAAAAAGTAGAAGGGTTGGTATCGATTTAGGAGTCTTATTGGTGGCCTAATGTATGTGACCTACTTATGACTTGATATTGCATTTGTAGTAAGTTCTTTATCTCGCTTTATGCAACATCTTTTGGAGTACCATTTTGGAGGTGGGAAAAGAGTACTTTATTATCTTGTTGGAATATTAGATTTGATTTATGGTATGGACGGTGACTTGAAATCAAGCTTGTTGGATATACTGATAGCGATTTGGCAAGCTAGATATGAAGAGTGTATGAGCATATGTGTTCAATGTAGGTTTAAGGAGCAGTTTCATAGAGCTTTGAAAACAACTGGTTGTAGCTCTTTCTACAACAAAATTTGAGGACATCTCAGAAGCAATAGGAGCATGCCAAGCTATATGGCTAAGGAAGATGTTGAAACAGCTGTGTCATATTGTTAAAGATGCAACTAGTTGTTATACAATAATCAATGTGCCTTTTTCTCACAAGAACCAAGCTCTCCATTGTTGCACTAAGCATATCAATATAAAGTTCCACTTCATTCATGCTTTGATTGAAAACAAGGATGTCGAACTTCAATCTTATGATACAAATGAGCAGATTATATACATCCAAACAAAGCCAGTGAGTGTGGTGAAGTCTTGCTACTTTTGTGCAAGAATAAGTGTGAAGACTCATTGAATTAAGGGGAGCTATTGGTGTAATCTAAGAGTCCAAGTATGACGTTTCTTTATTTACATGAGTCATACGTGCATGGCTGTCATCCATGCTTTATTTATGTCTTTATTTGTTTCAGTGTCAAAAGTATTGTTCCTTATATATATCTAAGAATTTGCATGTGACTCTTCTTAAGCTCTTGAATGAATCTACTCATTACTCTAACCGAGTGTCAAATCTGGTCTAGTATGTCTCAAATATCAAAGACATAATTATCTGCTGTACTAATCAATTGGGTTCACTACCTCGTCACTTTCATCTTTGTCAACTAACTTCCATAGGGAATTGGGTTTTGTGGCTTTCTTCTATAGTTGGAATTTTGAGAATATTTAAGAACTTTGCTTTTTGAAACTTTGATTCCCAAGTAATAGATATCAACCTAAGATCTTAAATTTCAAACTTGGATTTCATCTACTCTTTAAACTTGTTGATATTACTTTTACTTGATCCCATTATCATGAAATAGGTAGTTCCATGCTTGTTTTGCTTAATGGAAACCATCTCATCATATTATCTATTTTCAGTTGTTTTTGAACTTTGCTCTTTCATAGTAAGTAGACATTTTTCACGTTAAAATATTACGTAGTCATTAATTGAATCATTTTGGTCATTTGGGCTCTTTTATACTTCTTAATTCAATCTCCCCGACCAAAGAAACTTGTACATTTGTTTGGGTATGGTTTTTGACAGGCTCATCATGATCTTGACATGATCTGAAGTACCTACTTGATGACTTCTTTGCTCCAATCATCTAGCTTCTTCATGTTAACAAGAAGTATTATCATGTAACATAAACACCCAAAGACTCAAAGGTGTTCATATTAGGTTTTTCGCCTTTCAAGGCCTAGTAACAGGTCATATTTTTTAGGCTTTGGTTGGAACTAAATTTATTATGTATACCTAATAGTGCACCACTTCGATACTAAAATAGTTTTTATCATGCTTCTCGTGCTAATGAGTATGGTTGTATTTATCTTTCCATGATACCATTTTATTCTGGAGAGTAGGGTGAGGTAAAGAGACGATTGATGTCGGTTTTGTCTAGGAATTCACCACCTCGATCCCTTCAAAGATGTTTCCAACTCCGCTTCGTGTTCAAATGTATTATTAACTTCCAAAGCATCATGTTTGTTTTTGAGGGTATAGAACATGTGTATTCTGTAGATTTATCTACTAGTAATATAAAATATTAGTTTTCTCCCAAAGTAGGTGGAGATCTATCCACATAAGTCGGTGTTGAAAAGTTCAAAATAATATTTTATACAATGCATGAGTTACTATAGGAATGGTTCTCAAGCATGTTTTCCTAATATTCAAGAATCACAAGCTTGATTACGATGCATGCTTTATAAAGTACTATGCACCAAGTCATTTGATTTCATGCTACTTATTGTTGTAATACTTAGGTGACTAAGCCTAGCATACCAAAGTGGTCATCAATTAAGGTAGGTAAACATAATGAGTTTCCAACCTTTAAGGTGATCTTGTACAATCGATTTAAATTCCTGTGCACATGTATGAGAACTTGTTTTTCTTATGTATATAATAACTCGTCTTCCTCTATCCAAACTTTACATCCACTTTCAGTTAATTGAATAAGGCTTCAAATGTCACTTTGTTGATTAGGTATATAGTAGACTTCATTAAGACTAGATGTTCCTTGTTTTGATACTCAAACACAGTCGATCCTTTACCTTTTATTCTAAGTTCCAATCCATCACCAACCCACACCAAGGCTGTTATGTTGAAGTCTATTTATGTGAAGTGATTTTCTTGACATCATATTGTTAGATTCCTTGTTATCCAAATACCAAATTGACTTGACTAGTGATAGTTTAAATTCTTAATAAGATGATTTTTTTCTTCATTTAAAAGAATCTTTCTCTCTTTAACTTCAAATGAAATCATCATTAAGGTTTACCTATTGTCATTTTCTTCATTTAGATTTTTTCTTTCCCGGGTTACTTTGTGTATTCACATGCGTAATAGCCAAAATTACTACATTTGTAACACTAGATATCACATTTGTCCTATCCATGTTAGATTTTCTTAGTGATGATGGCTACCTTTCCTTTTTTGGTGTGATTTTTGGTTATCACCATAATTATCATTACCTTGATGGTTGCAACTTCTTTCTCTTCTGAAACCGCATCTTCGTCCTCGACTTCTTCCTCGACCTTCCATACCTCGCCCTCAACCTTGACTTCATCCGTGAATATTGTCTTATTTTCCAAGCATAGAAAAAATACGTTTACTATCCTTTTTACTTGAGTAACCTGCCTTTTAATCCTCTCTTGAACACTTTTAAGCATTTAATAAAAGTCAGCAACTTCAGGTAGGCCGCTTGTTTAATAGTTGCAACAATGTTAATGAATTTATGTGGCATATTGTTGCGAAGTTTATTAACTATGACTAAGGTAGCGTTTGGTATGTTAGAATGAAAAGTAAAATAAAATAAATCATTAAAGTTGATTGAAAAAAATGTTTGGTTGGTAAATGTAATGGAATGAATCATTACAAAAGTAATCTTATTCCCTCTAAACAAACCAAATTTATTCTCTCCAACCCCCATCTGCCCTTTTTTTCATTTCATTCCTTCTTCCATCCTTATTTACCATCGCCCACTTACCCACCATCACTATTAACCACCAAGATCGGTTACCATCGACCACCACCACCACCATCAATCACCATAAGCGAACACTACCACCAATCACAACCGCCCACCAAGATCAGTCGTCGTCGGCGACCAATAGCACCACAGCCACCGACCACCATTAGTACCAACGGCCGCCATCACCACCACCGCCACCACCACCAACGACACTCATCATCGGCCACAACCACCATAACTGTGAAGTCGGCTGGATCGGTAAACATCCGAGCATGTTCTTGACGAAAGGATAAAACAGCAAACCAAAAGTCAAATCAATAACAAGAACTATCAAATATTGGTTTCATTGATAAAACCCAACGATTACAAGCTCGTTACAACATAAGAATCAAGACTCTTGGCAAGGGGAGATCGAGCATGATCTCCCCTCTCAACCGGCAGCACCTAGGCTCCGGGCAGACTTCCTCTCAAATCCTTATCTCTCTACACATTGAAACTAGTATATATAGGCCTCGGCCCATATTAGATGCCACTGGGCCCATTCGTCCGATTGGACCATGCGTATGGTTCAATCGTACGACTAGACCATGCGTATGGTTCAATCGTGCGACTGGACCATACTTATGGTTCAGTCTTACGAATGTCCCAATCGCATCTCTCAATCGCACGACTGGTCCATTAGCATGGCTCAGTCGTACGACTGAGTCTCATT
>BJCM01269304.1:0-16008 GCA_018326385.1 Flaveria bidentis
ATATATATGTATATATATATATATATATGTATATATATATATATATATGTATATGTATATATATATATATATACTATTAATCATCTATATTTCTTGACATATGGCATTCCCATAGCCATTCTAAAAATTAGATTCCCGGCCACCTATATTCAACCACGTCCAATCCTCACGGGTCACATAGCTTTGACAACCACTTACCCGAAATTCAATGCCTTCATTTTCAAAACCGCCAAAACCCTAGATCTCTCAAACAAATTCGATTCAATCCACAACGATGGTTTCGATAGTCTGTTAATCCTGGAATCAAAGGGAATAAAGATCTTCTTCATCGCTTCAATTTATATCCTCAAACATTAAGATCGAACAAGCAAAATCTTCCCTTTACCTAACAAATTTGTTTCTTTCGTTACGAATTTCAGGTAATCAATGTGTGTACTTCGTTAGGAGCTTCACGTAATCAATGTCTGTATTTTGTCCAATCTGTGATCTTATATTGAAGTAATTCAAAATTTATGTATTGTCTTTCAATCTTAAAGAACATGGTGAATATGTGTAAACTAACAACAAATATTAATGCGAGGTTTGGTTTAGAAGGTGTCTGTGTTTTCATATCCTATTTTTGACAGGTTCTTCTTCCTCTTTAATCTTCAGTTTTCTCTTAAGCAAGAAATGATATGAATTTCTCAAACTAATAGAGAAACTAAAACTCCAATTTCATGTTTTCACGGTTTACATTTTGTGTAGCACAATATTCATGAAAAGATGTGAATTTTTTGAATGCAATACGTTTGGATTTGCATATCTTAAACAGGGTAGATGATTTATGTATTGATGGACTTAAGAAATGTTATTTTCTTGATTTCATGCCCCCAAAGGGTTTGGTGTTGAGCTTTCAAGAAGAACCTCAGGCCTGTATGCAATTAGGTTTCTTGATTTGGGTTTGTAACATTTGACATCACTTGATTGAACAGGTCCTATCCTCTCCATAAATTAACACCCTTAGTAAATGTTGTTAATCGTTATGTTTCAAGTGTTTGTTACTTAGATGTATGATTGTAATCTTAACTAAGCTCAAGTTGCATTCGGAAGTGTATGCATAAATTTCTTGAAATGGTGTTTAAGGATTACATGTATAGTCTTTGGTATGTAATTATATGCTTCTAATTAATCTAATTATTCCTGATTATGTATGTTAATGATTTGGTTTTTCTTTTTAGGGGTTTAGGATCAATGGAATTCGAATTTAAGTGATATAATCGGCAAGAAACTCAACATAAAGAGTGCAGCAGTTGGTTTGAGGTTTTCAAGTTTCTATTTAAGTCTCAAACTTACTGTATTTTTCATATGTTAGTTTTAAAACTCAAATGTTTGTCCAGATTATGATTCTTTGCATAAATAATTACGGTGATATGGCATACATGATATGTAACATGGGGCCTATTGGAGTGGTTTATCTCAAAACGTGTTTAAAGAGTACAAATAGTTTTAATGATATACCTACAATAAACTGATAAACAGAACCAAAATTAACGCAATTAATCGAACCGATACTATTACTTATGAGTTAAAACCAAACCATACATACCAGTATGTTTGAGTTTTGACTTACTCAAATATATAGGTATATGATGGAGAAGGCCCCCCCTCTTCAAGCTCATTTATGATTCAACTACCAGTATGTTTGACTTTCTTGTGCATACATCTTTTTTTTATTAGAGAATGTGGATTATGCTTAAATTCTAGCTCTAACATGTAAACCGGGTAAAAATTGGCGTGGACTTTATTTGAACACTTGTAACATCTTAAATGGCTCTATTATAATATATGAAAATCACCAAATGGGTCAAACGGGTTGAAAATGACCTAAACTATATTTAAAACCTACCTCTTCTTAAATCGTGTTATTGCAAAAATATGTTAGATTAATATTTAACAACGTGGTTTTTGTAATCATATTTAATACTTGAAACCCTTGTAAAATTCAAAAAAAAAGTGTCCCAAAATGATTGTAGGTCAACCTAATTTCACCTAACAGTTTTCAACCTAAGGAACATGTAAAATGATGAATGTGTCTATGGATATGGTTCTAAATTTATTTAGTCGGGCTTTTGAGGATGCAAATTTGCCAAAGAACCATTAAGAGGCAAAAAAATATTTGCGTACTTTTGGATTGTGATACGAATCTATCCATGCTTGTAAACATGATCGTCCCTATTATTTTGGAAAGAAAATGCAGAATTATAAAACTATCCGGTGTGTAGCATTAATCGTTATGAAGAAAATAGTAAGGAAAAAAACCCGTAAAAGTCTTGCATTACCGTGCCATCACAAGTAGACTTAAGCGCTTACATTCTTCAAGACACACTACTAAGGAAATCTTATCACATGATCAAGAAAGAACCAAACAAATGGGTGGGTTCTAAGGCATCCAACAGAGGGAAATGCTTGGAAACACTTAGTTATAATGTTTCTTGATTTTGCAAATGATCCTAGAAATGTTTGTAAAGGGCTTTCAAGTGACAGTTTCAATCCTTTTGGGACAATGAGTCTCTCCTATAGTATGTGGTTTGTTGTGCTCATACCATACAATATGCCTCTTTGGAAGTCAATGGTCGATGCTTTATTTATGTTGACATTGCTAATTCTTGGAAGAGATTCACTAGGATATGATATCGATGTATTTTTGCATCCACTCATGGATGAGTTGAAATTTCTATGGGATAAGTGTGTTGAAACATATGATTGCAAATCAAAACAGATATTCAACATGCATACTTCACTTCTATGGACAATTAATAATTATCCTGCATATGGTTACCTTTCTTTATGGAGCAAGAGTGGATACAAGGCATATTCGATATGCAATGAAGATGCTGAAAATATATGTATATGAGATAGATTAGCATATGTAGGTCACGGGAAATTTCTCCCACTCGATCACCCTTGGAGGAAATCACAAGATTTTAATGGTCAGAGAGAGAATAGGCTCGCCCCTAAACTTGTTGATGAAGATGATTGTATATGTCAGTTGGAACATCTCACTATACATCATAGTGGAAAACATCAGTCATATGACGAGAAAAATAAGAAAACGTGAGCCACACGGTTTAAACTGTTCAACGAAAAGCATCGAACTCTCGTATTGGCCTAAGTTGTTAATTCGCCATAACATTGACGTGATGCATATTGAAAAGAATGTGTGTGAGAACGTATTAGGATCCATGTTAAACATAGAAGAAAAAACGAAAGACACTAACAAAGCCTGACTAAATTTGGAAGATATCAATATACATAAGGAGCTTTACTTGGTGAATAATAATGGCCATTGGGTTAAACCACGTGTTTTGTATATTTTAACCCGACATCAGAGAAAAAAAAATTTGTAATATACTCATGTTTGTGCATTTTCCAAATGGGTATGTCGTATGCGGTAAGTTTAGTTAAAAATGAGATTGTTGATCAAGGAAAATTATATGGGCTTAAATCACATGATTGTCATGTTTTTATACATTGCATAATTCCTATTGCAATTCGTCCATTCTTGACCAAACAAATTCGTGATGCATTAATCGAGGTCTCTTGATTTTTCAAGAAACATACCGAGGTCACATTACACTTGAGGGATTAGAAAGCATTGCAAGAAGAGAGAGTTAAGATTTTTTGAAAGCTTGAACGAATATTTCCTCCATCATATTTTCCAATTATGGTCACTTGTGTGTGCATCTTTCAGAAGAGGCAATTTTGGGAAGAGCCATACAATCAAGGTGGATGTATCCGATCAAAAGATACCTTGGCCATTTAAAAATATGTTAGAAACAAAGCTAAACATGAAGTCTCGATAGCATAAGGTTATATTGTTGAAGAAGCTATATGTTCGCACTATTTACAAGGTGTTGAATCAGGTTGGACAAACATGACATAAATGATGATAAAACTTTTATTAACTCTCAAAGCTATGCATTGGATATTTTTATATTGAGTGGTCGAGGTATTAGGAGGAAATAAGTTTGTTTTCTTCCTAGTAGTCTTACGAAGAAAGCAATATAAATTATATTTAACAATTGTCAAGAGCTAAAACCGTACATAGAGTAAGTCTTTTCCTATCTTTGTTTGTGAATATTAAATGTAAAATGTTAATAAATTTATAGTTAATATACACATAGCAGAGAACACTTATGGTAATTACAAATTCAACCTCCTAAATCATCAAATTATTTCGAGATACAACAATCTACATTTCTGGATTGGTTTGTAAAACGGGTAACAACCACATTCTATTTTACTTGTTTTAATTTATGAAACTGCATTTCTCTTTAATAACATAATTACTATGTTTAAAATTGAAACTAGATTCGAAAAAAGTATATATTAAATCCATCTCAAACTAGCAAGGAGTTGTATATATGCATTGTCTTCCCTTCCTAATAATCGAGTTTCATATCATAATGAATACATAGTAAACAAGATTAAATTTATAGTTAACTCAAAAGATGACTATAGGCAAAAACAAAAAATGTGGAGTAACGATCCCTGGAGTTCATAATGATGTCGAATACGATTATTATGGATATCTTAACGAAATGATTGAATTGTCACGCATATGGGGTTATCGTGTTATTCTATTTTAATGCACATGATTTAAAACTAATCATCATAGAAAACATATCATATTTGAACCTTATTTCATAAGCATAGATACGTCTCAAAATGCTTATAAGTGTAAGGCCCCGTTCCCGAGATGCTTACAGCTGGTAAATCATTGCACATAAAACATATATTTTCATCATATTACGTAAAAATGTTGCAGCGGAAACATTTAAACAAAACATTCCATTTCAATATTATAGCTTTTGCAAAATAATACATCATAATCCAATTACAAAACCCAAGTTGCATTACATCACAAAAGCATTATAAATATGGATGCCATCCAAAAGAGCTGAGTAGCCGCCTCGTGCCATCCTCAGCAACCATTACCTGCCAATTGGAAACACATAAAAGTCAACGTTGTTGAGTGAGTTCTAGTTTTATAATAAAATAATACTTTTCTTTCGTTAAGACCGTACTTTACTTTCATGCGATCAAACATCATACGTACTCATAGATAATAGCATTATCTTCATCGTTCATTTGTTCATACTTTCTTACTTTCATTCGTACGTTCATTTCTTTCGATGACATGTACATTACCCCGAACATTGTGCACGAAGCGAGTAACTGGGCCTGAGGTCTTTCATAGACCTCAAACATTGTGCATGAAGCTGACTCCAGCACCTAGGGCAAGTACATTCACCACTTATCTTTTCTCTTTCATTCCGGATCAATGCCATTTGCTATACCTCGAACATTGTGCACGGAGCGGGTAACTCGGCCTGAGGTATTTCATAGACCTCGAACATTGTGCACGAAGCTGACTCCAGCACCTAGGGAAAGCGGCAAGGATCCCATACATATGGTCAATCACAAAGATTGGACCCCAGTGTGCATCCTTTCGGGGTAGCTAACCCGCACACCGTTCCCTTCATTGGGTGTGCACCTCCATACATTTTCTTGCAAGTCTTTCTTACATTCATTCGTTCATTAATGCATGAATTCATTCATCATGTTCCTCTTTTCATTATCTTTCACTTTACGTTACATAATACTTTCATTTCATTCATTAACGTTCAACGTAAAGTTACGGAAAGATAATCATACATAATAAGGAACAACATCATACAGGGCATCATCATACATATATAGCATATATCATGCATAAACATACAACATCATATATCATCAACCTACCCAACATAACGTCTATGACCTTAAAATTCAACTTATATGAACTCCCGGGAACCTTCCAACCAAACTGAACACCATGCGAATAGGCAATATGCGATTGAACACCTATGTGAATGAACCAATGTGGATGAATACTTGTGCGAATGGACCTAATGCGGATGGAACTAGGCGTATGGGCCTCAGTCGCATGACTCCCCATGCGATTGACTCTCAGTCGCACGACTGGCAGGCGTATAGGCCTCAGTCGTACGTCTCACATGCGATTGACCCTCAATCGTATGACTGGCATGTGTGTGGACTTCAATCGCACGACTGGCATGCCATTCGGTCGCATAGCCCTAACTGTGAAGAATACATCTCACCCCCAAACCCAATCTGCTATTTTCGACCTCCAAGCTCTTCCAAACCTCTTCTAAGCCCAAAACAACCATCCTAAACCTTAGGAATGCATACCACAACACCATTCAAGCACACATAAGCTCAAAAACAAGACCCAAACGAATCATACACATACACACACATACACAAACGAGTCAAACACACACACTTCAAACACGATTTTCAGATGTTTTCTAGCCCCAAAATCATTCAAAAACGTGTAAAAGAGGGGTCCTAGAACTCACACAAATGACCACATCGATAAGAGCTTCGATTAAACTCGCTACACTTCGATTTCCACGCTCGAATCCACACGAACCAAGCTCGAAACCCCTTTTTCTCCCTTTTCTCCTTCTTTTCTCTCTTTTGGCTGATTTTGTGGGTGTGGGGAGAGGGTAAATACCTCCACTCACCCAACTTTCTCTCGTTGGCGAGTTTGGTCCCTCGACTTTGGACTTTATTTCTTTTCTCCTTTCGTCGGCTTCAAAAATAAGTAGTCGGGTGTTACAATAAGAAAGATCCTATTAGTTTTGCAAACGAGAGTAAACAAGTGTTTTATATATATGACCCACTTCAGTCAAAATTTAAATGGAAAATCATTGAAAGAATAAGTGGTTGTTTCACAATTTCTAAATGATTAAGTGTCGAATCAATAAGAGGTCTGAACGATTAAGTGTTGAACGATTAAAAGGTCTGAACCATTAAGAGCTAGTATATCACTTAACTATTCAAAGACCTATGATTAACCAATTTAATTAAGAGGTTTTAATCATTTAGAATTAAACCTCTTAACCAATTAGCATTAGACCTCTTAACCATTCAACATTAGTATAATGCTTAACCATTCAGAGGCAAATGTCTTAACCATTTAGACATTTGTTCATGAAACAAAGAGTCTGAACCATTAAATGCTGAACCATTCAGACATCTGAACTATTAAAAGGTTGATTCAAATACTACCAAAAAACCTCTAACTCATGGACACCTGTGGAATATTCCGAAAGACAAGAATTTAAGAGATTTGTACAAGATATTGTAGAAAATATTGATGTTTAGGGTTTTGATGGCATTATAGATTGGGATTTTATTGATGATGAGATTGATGATTTAGATCACTGTGTGGAAGATTTTGGTTCGTAGATAAATCTAGATGATTCAAACCCAGATAAATCCAAAAATAATCACCAAGAATTTAAGACACTTCCATTATCATCATCATCATCATCATCACCAACCCCAACCCCTTTTGAGTTGTCTCTTGCAACTTCTACCGACAAGCCCCCAACACTATGGTCGATACCCAAGTCTCGAACGTCCCCACCGTCACACATCATCATCAACATCAACACTTTGTCATCATCATCCCCAATCCATCGTTTCCTCATCGCCTTCCCTTTCCCTCTTGCACCATCAAATATCGCGACCACCTAGATCTGCTTTCGTCCACCAACTACCACCTACCACTTCCACTATAACCACCATCAACCACCCAGACCCGTTGTCTTCCCCTAATGCGATGGTCGTTTGCAACAAGAATTTAATGCTAGTGGTGTTGGGCGATGATTGTAATCGAAAGGGATTTGGTATTTGGTTCAGATCGTTGTAATGGAAGGGAATAGTTGTTATGGGGTGGGGGTGGGCGGTGATGATGATAGTGGTTCAAGTATGTGTTACGATGGGCAACGACCGACGATGGTGGCAGGGAAATTGTACCTTCCTGTATTTCCCATTAATTGAAAGTTAACATCATTTATCTTTGTAAGGACCAAAGTTGTTAATCTTGTAACTCATGGCTTATTTACGCGTATTTCTTAATTGTTATTAAATTTATGTGAGTTAATAATTAAAATATTAAAGTGTACAATCATAGTAATTATGATAATATTAATAATAATAATAGTAATAATAATAACATGTTATAATAATAATATATTGGTAATAATAACTAAAATAATAGTAATAATAATATTGTTATTAATAATAACAATTTGTAAAGAATTACTAAACTTGAAAATGTTTAAACTTAAATTTAATTAAGTTAGGGGGTTAGTTTGTTATTTTACAAACTTTTTAAAAAGAAAGTTTGTGCATAAAATAATAAAAAACTTAAAGGACTAAATGTGAAATTTGTAAAACCCAAACCAAATTTCCCCCCAACCCCGTTTTCCGGCCAAACTCCAGCGGCGTACCGCCCTCAAATCTTGTCGATTCACGATCTAAACCTTCCCTAAACCGTTCTAGAACACAATTCGAACTTAAACACATTGTTTAATCAAAGTTAAAGCATCGGTTGCCACCTAAACGACCACATAACCAAAACCCCTTGAAGTTCATAGCCGTTTGAGCATTAAACTACAATAATAATTCAATTAATCACACATAAACAATCGGTTAACTATCTCTAAACCATTACCATTTCCAATTCCACCTGAAACACACAAAAATCTCAGATTCGAACACCAACATCATTGCGACCTACAATCTAATCGAACATCATCATTTCGGCACTTTGAACTTCAGTTGTTAGAGGGCTTTTAATCATCAAGTCCAGTAAGAGCTATCTGTGCAACGAATTGGATTATCATTATCATTTACTCACCAATCAAATGTAATTCGATCGTGGGTCGCGGTTTGTTCTTCGAGTGTTCATCATCAACCCATTTTCAATCTAGGTAATTAAACATTGTTAAATACTCGATTTCATGTGGGGAACAAAAGCCTCAAAGTTAATTCGATTGACAATATTGTATTGATGCTCAATTTGATTCGATGACAAACTAGGGTTCTTGAGTTTTAAGGGTTTTTGTATGTTTGTGTTTTTAAGATTTTAAAACCAAGTGATACCAAGGTCGTGGCCATGGTTCACTGGTTAAGACTTTTCCACTATCATTAGGTCCTGGGTTCAAACCCAGGCACCCTCAAGTATTGTTTTAAAGGCCTTTTAGACTTAAATAAATTACAGAAATTTTTAATAAATATAAAGATTATTTTTATAAACTTCAAATATTTTTAAAAGACACCAAATATCTATAATTTTTTCTTTCTTTCTAAGTTTAAATAAATAAATTTTGTTAATAAAATATTTTTAACAAAGATTGTTTTTGAATAATTTCTTATAAAATGGATTGTAAATAATAATTAATAAATTATCATTAGCCTAAACGTTTCTTTGCACCTAATATTGTTTAAATCATGATTATTTCAAATAATTACTTAAATTTTATACTTAAACTTTATTAATTATTCTAAACGATCCAATTTCATCTTCTCTATATTAAAACATATAAAAATATATTTTTGTATTTAAGGTACTTATAAAAATTCCCAAATACCAAATTGAACTCTAGTCCTCGTTAATTCGTTAAACTTATTATAATTAAACTTAAATCTTGTAAACACACACACACACACACACACACACATATATATATATATATATATTTAGGTACCTTGTGAAGGACTACGTTGGAACGTTGCTTTTTTATTCTTTTTAACCATCATTTATACAATTATACATCATGTGAGTTTTTCCATACCCCTTTTTGTTTATTTTTACACTTTGAGGTGAAACCTGTTACCTTATGATTATTGCACTCGTAAACTCGTTTGAATCTTGTAAATACTTAAGCAATTCATCTTGTTTGTTGTGGTTAGTTGAACTTTAGTAATTACCATATGATGACTATTATATGTACAATCATTAACTATTGCTAGCCTGGCGACGTCATAGATCTATGGGCCTGACAAGTCTGCTTGGTTAATCTAAGTACACTTAGCTAATCGTTTAATCTTGTAATCTGTCAAGGTTTGATTGTTACATTTGTCATACAATCCTAGTTACTTTGCTCACTAACCTATGACATGAATTGCCATCTTTTATATATGTATGTATGAAAACTATAGAAAACTCACCAACATTATGTTAACCCTTTTATTTTTAACATATTTCAGGAAATGGTAACGCTTAGCTTGTTTTGGAAGATTGTTGCAATATAGGGTTGGACCTAGTTTAATAATCAAACGACATGTATTATTCCTATGACATTTCTCTTTACTATAATTTGTTATCTTTTGAAGACTTATGTTATTTTTTTATATATGATAGAATCATGATGTTTAATAATAATGACACTTTTAATAGTCGTTGTGTGGCACGAACAATTTTAACCCTCACATCTCGATGTTTCCGCCATTAAGGTTGGGTGTGACAAGGAGGTGAGGGTGGAAAATCGTGATGTGTTGGTGTTTCCTAGTGGTGTTGTGTTGGTAGATTCGATCAAGTGAATTTTGGTGGGGCGCGTAGCCAGCGGTGGTCAACGATGGTGGCAAGGACAACGGTGGGGATAAGATTTATTATTAATAATTATAGTAATAACAATAATATTTATAATTATTATTAAGAGGTGTAAAATGGTCATTTTAAAAAACCTAACAACAAAAACTAACGGGCATCCACTTCAGAGTCCAATCATGTTACGGTTTGGTTAACAGTTGGGACCAAACTTGTAATTTCTAGTTGGGATCAATACTGCAATTTGGGCATACCACAGGACCGATCAAGTAATTAACTCAAAAAAAATTTTAAATACTATTTCTAACATACATGTTAGCAATATTATTTCACATTATTTAAACATTCAATGTGAACATAATGATGACAAGTAAATGTGAAGACATGTAGTATTTAATAAGGTTTTATTTAGTTTGACCAAATAGCACCAAATTCTAGTTTGGATTTGATTCAATGTCTAGAGTATATGAGGTATTTTTTACTTTGATTATATTTAGTGTACTTGTTGATTTTTAAACTTATTTTATGATATATATATATATGATCAAACCAACCTTAACCCATGCTAATTTGTTTTTTAAATCAACACATCTTGACCCGAATCTGTTCTAACGTGGCATCCCGCTTAACCTGATTCGTTTGTATTACAGTCTAATCATAAGTAATTTATGGATTGACATGAACACAACTTGTTATGCCCGATAGTTAATATGTATTTTTGGTATAAATTTTAAATATTTAACCATTATATAAAATGATTTAGCAAAGTCAATTATAATATGTTTTCAGATTTGTGACAATGCCAAATTTCAATAAAACTTATTGTAAAGGCGTTTGTTACTTGGGCACAAAAACATTGTTGATATGATACTATTGCAAGTTGGTTTTGATGATAATGAGTGTTTTGTATTTGTTTAACTTTAAACTTATTTTTGTGTTATTTTGTTGGGGTTGACTTGAGAATATTATGTACTGTGTTAAAATTATACTCATGTATATACCATTTGAATAAATTATTGACTTGAATGGTATATATTGAATTTTTTATTTTGGTAATTAATAGCAACTTACAAATTTCATAAATAGTCTTTTGTGAGTTTATTATTTTTTTGTCTTGAAGTACTTTAACTTTCTGATTTTTAATTTCGATACCCTTTCTAATTGAATCATTAGGCTCATATTATTAGAGAATATGAATCGATCATTAATTACTTTTCTACACAAAAGTATTTCTAAATTAAAAGTCAGCCTGTTTTTCGATTTGCTTTAGGAACGTTAGTACATAATTTGTAATCTATACTATGTTTTTTCAGAAATATTGAAAGGTATTTTCTTTGTTAGATTCTGAATATCAATTCCTATTTATTATATTTACATAAATCTTTAAGGAGTAATTATTTGTTTTAAATAAGAACACTCAAAACATGTTGAACACTTAAATTTAATATTCGATACCTTATTTAAAGTTATATAAGTTGTATCATGTTATTAGAGACTGTAAATTAATCTTTAATTATTTTTTATACAAGAAAGTCATTCCAGACTGAAAGTCAATCCTTGATTTAATTTACAGTACGAATATCAATATCTGACTTGTAATCTCTAATATATTCTCTAAATATAGTAATTTATTTTCTTTATTAGAGACTAAGCATCAATCACTAGTTATTACATTTACAAACTTTTTCGATACTGAATATTCGCTTCCAATAATGACAATTACAATATGTTTAAGACTAATTTTTAGTGTTCAATATATTTCTTAATATGATATAATTCACATCAAATATTTAGAGACTATAAATCAGTTATTAATCATTTTCCAATGCAAAAAATATTACAGACAAAATTCCAGCCTCTGATTCAAATTGCATTCTGAATATTAAGAACTAATTTTTAGTCTCCAATATATGTCTTATTTATTAGATACTGATAATTAGTTACTCATATAATGATGTTATTTAGGTATCTTATTTGGGATTGAAATTTATTTACCATCAAACTTCCCTCAATATGTGTCTTTGTGACTGAAGTTTAGTCCTCAATAAGTTGTCTTATTTTTATGAAGTGATTATCAGTTGCTTGCATTAGACACAAAAAATTCAGTCTTAAATATCATTTGTAACATATATATTAGTCTTTGATAATGTGTATTTAAGATTGATAAATCAATATTTAATAATTTAATCCTTAATAATCATTTTTCTTGTAGGTATATGGTTGTGAAGGATACATAAAACAAGAGACACCCAACAGGTTAGAATCTAAATGTGAAAATAGTTTTTTCATTGGTTTTCCAAGTAATATTAGAGCTTACTATTTTTACTATATTGCTAAAATCAAGGTCTTTATTAATGGGATATGAGACTTCTAGAAAAACAATTTCCCATAAGAAATTTGTTACACCCGGTTATTTTTAAAAGACTCAAACAAAGAAATTAAGTGAAGAAAAAGAAATAAAAGCTATTTAACCCAAGTTGAGGGGTTAAAAGTGCAAAAGAACAAAATGTTTGAAAAGTGGGTGTAAAAGGTGATGGTCGCCCATGTTATCTGCCTACATCCTTTCATTCGGATATTTCTAGAGAGAGAAAGTGAAGGAGAGCAGAAACTCTCGGATTTTGAAGAACAAGAGCTGAAAAGATCGGATTCAAGGTAAGAATTCGTGTGTTTAAGATGTTCTTAACTGGTTTCATCCTCGGTTGTATGTTTATGTGTGTTGTGTGTGCTCGGTTGTGTGTGTTTTTGGTCGGTTTCTAGGTGAACTTGTAGCAAACGGGTTTTGAAGGAAGTCTTACCCAAGAGGCTGCTAAGGTGAGTTCTAGAACCCCCTCTTTTTACTTGTTTTAACTATTTTGGGGATGGAAATCCATGTATGAATGTTTTTATAAAAATGGGTTTTTATACCCGTACGTATGTTTGTGTGTATGATGCGGGTGGGGTTTGATTTTGGGCTATGTATGTGTTTGATGATGTTATGGTTGTGTTTCTATGGCTTAGAATGTAAGAATTAAGCTTAGAACATGGTAGGTGATGTTTGGGGACTGAAATCTGATATTTAGGTGCGAATGAGGTTGCTCTTGCGCCTAAATAGGGCTCATGCGCCTAAGTTTTAGAATAACTGCTTAGTGTTCCAAATACGGATGACCCTCTGAGTCTAACTCATCCGCATTTGCTAATGCGAATGAGCAAGAGGAAATATGGATAAAAGTTATGCAATTGGAGGAAATGCGGATGAAAGTTATGCGACTGGAGGAAATGCGGATGAAGAGTCTGCTGGAGAAGAACTGATTGTTCTTACCCATTGACAAATGCGGAAGACCAGAAGTGATGCGGACAAGTTCTGCTCTTACGCATTGGCAAATGCGGAAGAGTGGAAGAAATGCGGATGAACATAAGAAATGCGGATGAACATAAGAAATGTGGATGAACATAAGAAATGCGGATTAACAAAAGAAATACGGATGAACAAAGAATGAGGATGAACAAGAGGAAATGCGAATGAAGACTTTGTTTATTTTCTAAATTTCAGGGAAAAGTGCAGAAGTAGGCTTTGAGTTGGGATGTTCTCGGGGGTTATGAAAGTTGACCTTTGAGGTCAAAGACGATGTGATGGGCATGAATGATGTAAGGCCCCGTTCCCGAAGACCTCACAGTTGGTCATTCACAACATTAAATACATTAAACGTTATAGATTTACAAACTTAAGCAGCGGAATCATTTTAACAAAAACCATTCATTTCATTTCATTAAACACTGTTGTTGAGCAATACACTATCGTTTAATCGAATACAAAAGAACTGTTTAATTGCATTACAAAACAACATCAATAATAGGTGTGAATGGATGTCAGTCTTTCCCTGCCAAGTAGCTTCATCCTCGTGCCATCCTCAGCAATATTTACCTGCCAACTGAAAATGTATAAAATTCAGCGTTGCTGAGTGAGTTCTAGTTTTAAAAGTAATAAAATACTTTCTGTAGGTATATATATGAAAATACTCTTTGTATGAAAACTTCATCTCTTTATACATGAGCACGCATTAATTATACAATTAGGTAATGCTTTATCTCTTTACGTATGCCTTATTTACTCTGTACTCTTTTTTATTTATCTTTCACTATCTATGTGGACCAATGAGCAATACCCTAAACTATGTGCGCGGGGGAAATGGTGTTGGGCCCTCTTTTCCCATAAGGGGCTCTACATACTGTATACAAGGCTGACCCAGACACCTAGGGTATGCTGCAAAGGTCCGACAGTCTCAATTGACTGGCCCCGTGACCATCTGAAGGTAGCTAACCCGCATCACAGTTGAGCTAACGACCTCATGGCCGTGTCCCTCCTATAAGCTTGCAAGACTTGTTAACGTTTTAATTAAGTTCCCACTTCTCTTCTTCATTACTCTTTCACTTTATTATTAGTAATACTTTACGTTACGATTATGAGCACACCACGTAAAGTCACATACTAATAGTAATGCTAATGTTAATAATAATAAAATAAGGAGCAATCATAAATCAATTATAATCATGCATGAAACCCATCATTAATAAATCCTAGTCAAACCTCGATCAAAACCTTAAGAGCACAAACTTCCAAGAATTCTATAATAAATTCTAAGTGTTAGGCGCTTAGACACTATTTGGGCGCATGGGTCCTGTTTGGACGCTTCATCACTATGCAGGCGCATCAGGCCAACACTTAGCTTCTTTAACCCTTAGGCGCATGAACAATTCAGGCGCATGGACACTATTCGGGCGTATGACCCATTCGGACGCATGGACACTTAGACGCATGGGCTTATTCAGGCGTATGGAAACTTAGGCGCATGGGTACAATTGGGGCGTATGGAAACTTACACTTAGTCGTCCGACTAAATTTTCTAGGCGCATGAGTTGTACTGTTCAGGCGCATGAGATATACTTTATCATTTCTAAGGCAATTCCAGGCGCATGGACCTTATTTAGGCTCATGAACCTTCTGTTCGACATGATTCTAGGATAATTTCGAATCCAAACATCAAGTCTAACTGTTCTAAGCTTACCAAGGCATTCTAAGCATGAACAACCTATAAGCACCTAAGAATCATCATCAACATGCATAATACATACGGGTATACATACATAAACATTTGAAAATCATTTTAATACATTTTCAGCCCCAAGAGAGTTTAAAACAAGTAAAAACCGGGGTCTAGAACTCACCTGGTGCAACTTGGGTGTTTCTTCCTTTTAACCCGCTTGCAAATGAGTTCAAACGCCTAAAAACACACCAAAACACACACACACACGGACACACACACAAGCACATAAGCATGTAACCGAGACAAAACCCAACATGAACACTTAAAACCACGCATTCTTACCTCTTCTCTTCTTCTTCTTTCAAAAACCCGAAGTTTCTCTGCTCTTTCTCTTCTCTCTCTCTCTAAAACCGGTTGAACAAGTGATGGGAAGTGATGGTGGGCGGCCATGTCCACCTTTACACCAACTTTTCAAAGAAAGTGTCCTTTTGGACACTTTTAGTCCCTCTACTTTGGGCTTTATTGTTTTTCTTT